>OMNV01009970.1:0-16474 GCA_900303265.1 Brotula barbata | reverse complement strand
CGACGGGTCTCATCTTACCAAAGCTCTGTGTCTTTTGTGTCTTTTGTGTCTTTTGTGAAGTGTGCGGCTGCGACTTGGCCCACGCCGGCTTCTTCATGAAGAACGGAAACTATCTGTGCACGCTGGACTTCCAGAGGCTCCACGGAACGCTGTGCAACACCTGCGGGGAGTTCGTGGAGGGGGAGGTGGTCACGGCTTTGGGGAAGAGCTACCACCCGGCCTGCTTCGTGTGCACCACGTGCAAGTAACAACAGTCAAAACGCCGCACGTCCACACGCAGACGACATGTTTTCTCATCCGTATGTCAACTCTCTTGTCGGCCCTTTCCCTCTCTCCCAGACGGCCCTTTCCTGCCGGAGATCGTGTCACCTTCAGTGGAAAACAGTGCCTGTGCCAGCGCTGTATTCCACCCGTGTCCTCTTCTCCTAAAAACATCGACTCCTGCAGCAGTGAGTCTGTTCTTGACTTGAACAAATCGCCCCAACTCCCCGAGCAGCAACTCGGATAAGTTACAATCCACAATCAGGCGCCGCAGATGCTCTGGCAGCTCGCGCCACATACGGAGCGTAGTGGGAAATTAACATTTATGCAAAGCGGTGCCGAATTCCTTTCCATCGCTGCGGAGGAAAAATGACAAAGAATTTCCTGGCGGCGAGGCTGCAGTGGAATCTGACCTGGATTCTCCGATGGTTTATCCACCTGCGTCTGCGACTGCTCGAGATGCATTAACCGTGATCTTATCTTCATAAAATAGATACGGGATGAGTCATTTTCCTCCGTACGTCGACTTCAGGTCGCCCTCCTTCCTTAAAGGCACTTCGGGCCACTTTTTAAGAGTAGATTGCAACATAAAGCACATACTGTAAACTCATGACACTCCTGGGGCCTTTAGGAATGTTTGATGTTTTACACAAACAGAGGGACACTAGCATCCCACTGGTGACCTCATTTTGCGACCTCTCAGAGTTCAATTCAGTATTTCACGTTTTAGCCTTGGATTTGAACTTCGCCGGCCCTGAGGTGGTATTTGTTGCAGTAAGCGGTGAATAAAGGAACAAATTTTCCACCATGCTAACCGTGACTTTCACAGCAAAGGATGAGTAGTTACGTATATGGATCGTTCCCAAGCGGCCCAGCCCCTCTGATCCCACATACCATCACCTTATCAGTACTAGTACAGGATAGACACACTCCTTAAATTCATTCTCACATGAGTCCAAATCATCCTGTTTCCACATAGTGATGACAGCAGAGATCATGCCAGACTGGGAGGAGAGACTCATCTCCCTACACGAAGGCTGCAGCGATCAATAGAGGCTCACAAAACCAAAGTCCTTAAGAAATGTAGATCACAGAGGCAGAGAGTGTTGTTTTGTTTTAAACTGTCCATGCCGTGTGTCATTATCGAGGAAACTGTAAAAAGCAGAAATGATGAGAGGGATGAGCTGTGTCCTGTCAGGTGACTGTCTGTTTATCCATGTTTCAGACTGCAGTGGCTGTGGCAGAGAGATCAAGAACGGCCAGGCCCTGTTGGCTCTGGGGGGGCAGTGGCACCTCGGCTGCTTCAAGTGCAAAGCCTGCAGCAAAGTGCTGAGTGGAGAATACATCAGCAAGTACATACAAAGATGATATTCACGCCGTCTCTTCTTCACGACAGTCTAGATAAGATAGATAGATAGATAGATAGATAGATAGATAGATAGATAGATAGACAGATAGACAGATAGACAGATAGATAGATAGATAGATAGATAGATAGATAGATAGATAGATAAGACAATAACAAAAAAAAACAACAAAAATATTGAACAGCGGATGACTTTTCATTTCCTTTGTCCTTTCCTTCCTCATTCCCTTCCTCGTCTTACCCTCCAGGGACGGCGTTCCCTACTGTGAGAGAGACTACCAGATTCAGTTTGGGATTCAGTGTGCAGCGTGTCAGAAGTTTATATCAGGGAAAGTCCTGGAGGTGAGAAGTGTTGGCTCCGTATCCGTTTACGTCACCCGATGTATCTTTGGAGTCCCTTTACATCTGTAAAGCTGTTACTCATGTCCAACGTCCGTGTTTCATATAATCTTCAATTTATCAGCCGGTGTCTTATCTTTTCCATAGGCGGGGGATAAACATTATCACCCGAGCTGTGCAAGGTGCAGCCGATGTCAAAACATGTTCACGGAAGGCGAGGAAATGTATGTGCAAGGTCAGTTTGGGTCCCTGTTCTTGGACTGTGTGTGTGTCACGGTGAGGTTATGGATCAGATGGATTTAAAACGATGATTCATTCAAATATTTTTAAAGTGCTGCATCACATTACAGTTACAAAAGGGGGTACAATTTTCATGCTTTCCACATTTTCATTCCAGGACCGACGATTTGGCACCCAGGCTGCAGGCAAAGCAGCAGAACTGAGGACAGACACAGAGTGAGTCCTCTTCGTGTTTCTGTGTGAAATCACTAAATCAACACGGAGCCTTCATCCTGCACACATTTGTATCAAAACAATGTCAACCGGACATAAAATCATTTATGCAACCGTTGACACCGATTGCCTACAAACAGCATATTATTGATCTCTGTTATTCTCTTGTCTTGTCCAATATTTGCTATTAGCTGTATGATGTCATTTCTTCACACAGTTCTGCTCCTTCCCAGAATTCCCTGCTCGTCCGATCAAAAACGCCGTGTCTTGATTTCTTTTACCCGTCACAGGAAGTAAAGGTTAATATTTAGTCTTTCACACTGCGATGAGCGTGCAGGCTGTCCCCGTCACGTCGTGAACCTAACACTCTCGCTTACGTCACACGAGCACGAGTTGATCGCTGAGTTCTGTTTTGACCGTATCAGCTGGCAGACATCTTTGTCATAACAAACACTAGGCTGGGTACAAGGGTCGAGTTTTCAAGGGCAAGATACGTACTGAACTCATTAATTAATGACATATTTCAATAATAAATCATTGATAATGTAATTATGATGCTGTTTTGCATCCCAGCATGCTTTGCATCCTGTGTGTAGCTTGGGTAAAAGTTATAACATTTAATCCGTATCCTACAGATCAGTCAGGTGTGTTGTGGTGTTTTTGTGCTGACTGTGCTGCATGAGTGTTCATTTTAGCCTGAAAGAGGGCCAATGATGGTTTTTGTTGTTTTTGTTGTTTTGCCTCATTTTTATAGTCTGAAACACAAAGTTGCAACATTTGAGGTTGGGAGCTGTATAGAGATATTTCCAGACAAACCCCATAGGTCATGAACTGCTGAGACCTGACATCAGAACAGAGCAGAACAGAACCTTAATGGCCTATTTTTACTCAGTGTGTACGGCGGTGTTGCAGCACAGAAAAGTTAACGTGGATCGATGTGGTTTATTTACATATTTAAAACATTCCGAACTTTTCAAAATGGACTCCAAAATGAAAATAACAACACAGAAATTTGCATTATTTAGGGCCCAGGGAGTAAGAGAATGCCAATATCAGTATATCAGTCAACACACACACACACACACACACACACGGATGTTGTGACACGACATCTTAATCCGTTCTGCTATAACATTAGTAGAAGTGTCGCTGCAGCCGTATTCATTAAATTTGGCTTTGTATAACCTATAACATTAGCGTTATAAGATGATCTCATGTTAGCTTCCACCCAGCTGACAAGCTAGTAGCTATGTGGTTAGCTTGCAAGCTAATGTAGCACATAAACTTGTTGTCACAGAGAGTCTCTTTTCTGCTTTGATAAAAGATTTAATATGGCACATATCGGTGAACATATACTACGATAACGATGTCTGTGATAGGCCAATATCGCCCGATAAAGTTGGTGAACCAATATATTATTGGGTCCCATCGGCCTGTGTTTGATAAAATGTACACAACAGATATGACCAACCTATGGGTGGTAAACAAAGAGGCAGTAATCACAGATGACTCGGATGCTAACACCAAAGCCGAGGTCCAAATATCTAAATGTCCCACTGACACTACTGTTGTCCCTCAGCACACCCGAGCCTCATCGGAGAGCTCCTGTTCCAGACCGGGCTCGAGTGCTTCAGGGAGTCCCAGTCGCTCCATCTGTGTAAGTAGCGGAAAGGACGGCGGCTCGGCAGCTTCCATGGTGCACATTCCACCGTGGCCTGATTCACATCTGAATTTATCCTCCATTTATGCAGGAGAATCCCACGGACAGAGTTTGTATTTTGCAGCATGTCCCTTTTTACAACTAAGGAAAATATTTAGCTTTAGAACGTAGGCCGCAGGAAACACATCTCAAGTTACTTCTCTCTACTTTTACCTTGACTGTTCGGAAATCGCTCTTCTAGTTTCATGATGTCAATGGTGGTTGGATGATAAACAGACAAAGTTCATCCACATATTGAACATGAACGTAGACTCATGTGCTTCATCAAAACAGAACCCAATGTGATGAGTCCCTTTGTGTCCTTTTCCTTTTGACCCTTCAGCCTTTCATCATGAAATTGAATACAATGTAATCCCAAGGAAAAAAAATACATCTATTTTTCACCTTAACCTCTTTTAACCCATTGGTAACCACCAATATTTACCAAGTTTACATTTAAATTCTAGAAGAATGCATAAAGATACCAAATATCACAAGGCAAAATCTGGATAAATTTGTATAAAGGGAAATTAAGGGGCATAAAAAAAAAAAAAGCCCAAAATAAAAATTAAGAATTTCTTAAAAATCTCTCATCCTAACACATGTTTCTATATGTGTTACTACATGACATAATCAATTATTAATTTGTTTATTCATGTGAAAAGGCCCTAGAAATGCATCAAAATTCCTTTAAATAACCCAGAACTGTTTAACTTGAGTACTCAATTACCAATTGAATTACTAGTATTTAAGGGATTAAACTATTTATGTAGTCATTACACAGAATGTTGAGTTTATTTAATACAGCGGCTCTGTAATAAATCTGTCCTTTGTGTTCATAATAGAGGCCGTTCATTCAAATGGCAGTAGTTAGTAGTGGCGCTGCTGCATTGGAAGAAATTCTAACATCGATACCTCAACATACGCACATAAACTTTGAATAAGTCGCTAAAGTGGGATCCTGCGTGGAGTGATGTAAGACGCACCGGTTGACCTTACACCTGACCTAACCCATGCTGTCTCCTCCATCCTCTGTGTCCCCCTCCTCCCTCCTCCGTCCCTGCTCTGCTCCCAGGCAAAAGTAGATAATGAGATCATTGATTACCGCGACTTAGCAGCCATTCCCAGAGTCAAGGCTATATACGATATAGAGCATCCTGATATGCTATCCTATGAGTCTGTGAACGGCCACAACAACGCTGCTATGGATGACAAAGGAAACAGACAAAAGCCCGCAGAGGTAAATTCATTCAGCCGCCTGTTTGTGTGCCACAGCCCAGGCTAGTGCTGTGCTTCTCTGCTGTTTCATTTAGCTCTTAGAGGAGGCTTTTATTGTGAAAAGGCAACTATCGTGTGGCTTTTAATGCATGTGAGCGCAATAGAGATTGTAATCCAAACAACTACGATAAGAAAATAATCTAAATATGGAATCAAATGACAAAAATGTATATTTTAAGATAAAAATAAATATCTTGAATTTGGCACTTGGAAAAATTAGAAAATGCTTAAATGTTTAACAGACACAGAGATGGTTATAATTCATTCTAGATTATATAATTTTTAATACATTTAATATATTGTAGTATGGTTGATATTTCATATATTTCATATACTTCATATATTTCATATGTTTAATATATTTGATATTGTTAAATAATACATATGTTTTTTTTCTATGCAATTCTATTTTAAAAAAAATCTATTTAAAAAGTTTCTGCTACTTATTTAACATTAATTTTCAGCCTCATGGAACCTGGTAATTACGCTCCATACCTCTGGAGATATGAGCTTTTCAAAGGACATGATACATTTTGGTTGCCATGACTTTTATCAAATATGATACAGTTAATACACTCACCTTCTCTGTCTTCTTTTTTTAGTCAGCAGGGACTTTATCGCAACCCACAGAGGTAAATATGTTCATTTTCCATTTTCTATCACACTTTTCTGGATAATTACCCTATCAGCTCACATCTGTAATGAAACCATCAAACTAAGTCTAAGTAATACAAATAATTGAATCGCCAAAACTGAGCTCCGTATCTGGTGTGTATCTTAAGTGGGTCTTTTTTGCTTTGTCCTCTTTCAAGGAGTGTTATGAAATCACAAAGTGCCCAATACCAAGATCTGCGAGCCAGGGATGTTTTGGATTTCGTTCCATGTACAATCGCCATAGCTACAATCCCACTCAGTCAGGGTCGCCTCAGCACTTCCACAGGCCAGGTGAGAGTGTTCCCCTTCACACAGACAGCGATGCCCCTCTGCTCACCTTTTATCTATTTGCCCACCTTTCCACGTCTCTTCACCCACTGCTCCTCCTCCTCTTCTTCCTCACTTCCCTCCCTCCTCTGGCAGGATTGAAGTTTTATCCCTCTTTACTCTTTGGAACCAGTATCACCTGCCACACTTCCCCTTTCTGTCACCACTTTGTCCCTCTGTCCAAAGGTAAGGCCCTGTGTTCCTGTGACATCGTTTTCTCTTTCAACCCCCTAATAACAACATTTAATTCTACTAACAACAACAGAAAAAACATTTGGATTAAAAGATGTTCTGCTCTATTAGCTAGAATAAGATAACTGCAAATGACTTGTTTGCTCTGTTTGATGATATTGTTGTGTGTTTTGCTCACATTTCTGTTCAAAAACAGCAAATATTTTGAAAAAAAGTTTATTTTGGTAAATGATTTCGTATGGTGGCCATGAAGTGCCAAACATAAAAATATTAACAAAACACAACACAAGAAGATGCAAAATAATAAGAAAGTGCAAAAATATTAATAAAACACAAAACAGTAAGAAAATGCAAAAATATCAAGAAAGTGCAAAAACATTAAGAAAATGCAAAAACATATATTTTTGTGTTTTCTTAACGCTGTATGATGTGTTTGGCACTTCGGGGCCTCCTGAAGTTGGTGATGGTGTGAAGATTAAAGCAAACTATGAACAGAAATTTAAAAATCCATTTTTTGCAACCTTTCATTTTCAATATAAAACGTTTTTAAATTCATGTAAAATTCTCTTAATTCTATATGTGCGTGCATAGTTGTATCCATGTTTCCAAAGAGTGGGTGGTTATAGCCTTCGGTTAGACCTGTTTTTATTTACTCTGCTTCACCTTCAGGGCTGGTTTCAAATATTTACTTTTACTTATAACATTACGTGGTCACTCACAGAGCTGTTGTCCACTTAAGCAGCTGTTGGGTGTCTCAGATCCTCAGAACGGGGGACGGTGTGTGAGTCAGCTGCAGCTTTTGGACCATCGTCCACCAAAATGACGCTCAAGAAAAAACAAATAGCCTGTCTTTTACCTGACGGTATAATATCATATTTACCTTTTTGCATTTGTCTGCTCTGTCAAGAAGAGACAAAGGCAGAGGAGGATGCACAGGGACATTGAGCATCTCATGAAGAGGAGGTCCTGTTAGTATTTGGAAGCATGGAGCCATCTAGTGGCTAAGATTTAAACAGACTGTCAGTAGAACCCAGGTATCATCTTTCAAATTAATAGAGAGGAAACAGAACGGAGGTTTGAGCCCCTGATGGAAGATAAACATAAATCTGATTCTATCTTTTTGTTTTTATCTACAGATCAGGGCTTGAACATGTACACCAGGCCTCCAATTTACAAACGGCAAGGTGCAGTATAACATTTAAGTCTTTCTTCTGTTCTGAAACAGAGAATATTTGGTTTGGATTTGTGATGGATTTGTCTGTGTGGATTTGATTTATTCTACAGTTGTTTTACTGATTACTGATCCATGTGACTCAAATCTTTCTTTAAATTCTCTTATTGTGGAACAAGATGTCTTCCTGTTTAAATGTAGTCATTCAGATGGATTGTCAAATTCCATCAACATGAATAAACTTTATTCGGCAGACAAATGAATCAACTGCCTTCAGTGATGTCACAGTTTTGTCCCCATACAAAATTATTAAAGAAAAAAAACAAGATAATTTCTGCAACATGCTTGATTTTTCTACATTTATTAGAGAGACAGCTCTCTTTTAGTTTTATTGGAGAACTCTCTTCTCCCTCTGAGTCACTGTGAGAGGGGATATTTTGTATTTCACACAAAAAGAGTTGTTGTCACTGAATTTGTGTCTCTGATTCATATATGTAAAATTATATATATAATTAAGTAAAATGATAAACAGAAGTATATAAAATGATGTGTCCGGGGTTTTCAAAATGCTCAGCCGGCTAATTATCTCTGCCGGTTTAAACACACACAAACGCGAGAAACCGTCTCTAATTTGATTTGTCCCCAGAGGTCAGAGGTCTAAATGTGTTACTAAACCTCTACTTTGGAGGCGGAGCTATATAATTATACATATACGTCTCTATTTAGTTGTATTTCTACATAAGAAATCATTCCAGCGACTCTAAATCGAAACAGGAATGGAAGCGGCCACACAGAATAAGCAATAAAGATGTCAGGATGTTTTTATACTCATCATTAATCTAATCTCTTCCACACAATGAGATAATCTGCTGTTTCACTTTCGCATAGATTCAAATTCTTCCACATCCAGAACGATCTCTTTGTCTGGAGGCGGTCGGAATGGCTTCAGTCTGGTAAGAGCAGTTCTAGTAAACAATAACTCATTCTCGTCTTTATTACTATTGTATTAAGCTGTTATAAACACCTTTAATGCACAGAGTGAAGTCGAGGCCAAGTTTACATAGCTATAATCAGATTAAATCCCGTGTGTGTTCACGGTCCATTACAACAATTTACCACCTTTTACACCCTAGTAAACCACCACAGTAACCAACCTGAGAACCTGAGAAGAATAATTCACGGAATTGGTCACCAATTTTTTGATTTTTTTTTCAATATTCTGGACTCATCCCGACCTGAAGTTTCACCTTTTTGACCTCTCTCGCCGCACCAACGTCCATCTAGCGGCGCTTCAAGTTGTGCTAAATCAAACACACGGTGCTTTGTGAGAGCGACTGTGAAACGCTGTGACTGCCCGTTCAAAAGGAAACCGTATATCTCAGGCTTTTTATTATACAGCTTTAGGGACTCACTATAGAGGCCATTAGAGCTCAGCGCAACACACTTGAGTAGATTTATATTGAAGAGAGTTTCCCCCGAGGAGTCACTCAGGCCTGACTGACCCTGAATTACACCGACGTCTAAGTGGTTGTCAAGAGTTTGCAGGAAAAGTGAAAATACTCCTGATTTATAATCATTATCATTGTCTGCGATGTGTTTCCCACTCATAAAGCCGCAAGGAACTGAATTCTCCCACTACCACGGTGACCGAGACAGAGGTAAAGATCTTATTTCTCATTCGCAAATGTGCTGTTCGTTCAGACGGATGATATTTTAATCGTATTTCTTTTCCTTGCCTTCCAGAGTTTAAGGTGAGTCTTTTATGGCCTCCGGTGCCTCGAATGTTTGCTTTGCTGCATTTCGACCCTGCATGTTGCCGCCAAACGTAACTTTATTTGAGCACTTTGGCATGTGTGTGCTTCATCCTGTAGCTCACACGAATGGAGAGAGGAAAGTCTTTGCCTAATTTGCTGGATCCAAAAGCAAGTATTGTTTGAATATTGTTTCGCTTTCATCCTCTGTTTCAACGCTTTCATTCTGTCGGTCACTGCCACGGCTGGACACGCACACTCACGCTGACCATGATGCAAAAATACAGAGCAGCAGAAATATACGAAGAAGATTTTACAATGATTTCCGGTCCAAACTGCACAGTAAATTTTACAGTTGTGCCTCAAAGTAACCACAAAATTCAATAAAAATGTGTTTTCTCTAAAATCATGCTTAAAATAAGTAAGAAAATATACGTCTGTGCACATGCCAAGTTTGCACGTTTCCTGTTTAGGGTAAATTATCGTTGCCTTTTTTAAGTTCTGGTCAAATCTTCCCCGATTCTCCATCATTCTAATTGTATTTTTGCAGCCCTAATGTAAGAGTTGAGTGCATTTCTGTGCAATTTAGTGCAGACTTTGAACGAGAGCTCACTGATTGAGCTGTGATTTACTGTGGGATCGTGCTTGATTCCACTGCCCGGGGGGGGGTTTCATTCAGGGAAAACATTAATTGTGTCTTTCGTTCATTTGTCTGTGTCTCCTCTCCTCTTCTATAATTAAAACAAACCAGATTAATGAGAAAGCTTTCAGAGTATCTCTCCAACGGCACACATTTCGTCTTCCCTCTTCTGCCTCCTCTCATATTATGATCCTTATGATCGCCTCATCCGTTCAAATATTCTCACAAAAGCTGTGTTTTGGTCCGAATGCTTCTAATAGTTTGACCACTCCTTCCTATCTGCACGGTGCACGATGTTTTAACACCAATCATCCCAGCATCTCGTGGAATATTTCGTGGAACCTGTTAGTGTACTGACTTCGATCCTGTTTCCACGCAGGTGTACCCGTATGAACTGCTCGCAGTCACAAGCAGAGGACATGTGAGGCTTCCCAGGGACATTGACAGAACACGACTGGAGGTACACACATGAGTAAACAAAGCATGATTCTGGGTGATGTACTCCTGTAAGTCTGTGCACTTATCCTCTCTGCACGTACATTTTCTTTACTTTTTCTTTCCTCCTCCTCCCCTTTGCAGCGTCACCTATCCCCAGATTCCTTCTATGACATCTTTGGCATGGAGATAGAGGAATTTGACAGACTTCCACTGTGGAAGCGGAACGACATGAAGAAAAAGGTCAATCTTTTCTGAACGCTCCCTCCCGTGTGCTTTAATTCAGTGCCCTCTGTATTTTAACACTAAAAATAGAAATCTCACCGCAAAACTTGTTTGTGTCTCTTCTAATGGGCATCCTTTTATTTTTGGTCTTTTCTAATATTACAGCAGGGGACAGACAATCCAGCTCTGTTGCTAGCGGTGCCTATTATTTCCATCCATGTTGTGTCACTGTGTTACACTTAAATTATATACTGTAAGCGTGTAGATTACCTCAGACTCGAGCAACATAGAGCATTTTGGAAGAAAATCCGGATAAAAATCCAGATAATACTGATAAAAACATCTGGGGTTTTTTTTTTGATTTTGTTTTCGTTTTGCCTTCTGGAGATTATTTTCATTACTGGATGTCGAACAGATGGTGGCATTGACAGCATGAAGGTGTTAATAATGGTCGGGTGGGTTAGTGAACTATCAGTGAAAAATGTGATGGGGCGATAATTTTACACCTTCGGAATAATTTGAACCGTAATCTTGATGTATGGCACGTGGACAAATATGAGTGGATTATAAACCCGAGTGGGGTTTGAAGAAATACACAACCGCTCATTTACAGTATGTCACCGTTCTGTGGACTTGCTGCTGGATGCATTTCCCCTGTGTTTATTTTTGTCCATCAGTTGACAGTCAACACTTTGCCTGTCACCTGGTTACAGAAACAACATGTTTAAGCTCACAAGTGTGAATAAAACACATTTTATAAACCATATTTCTATTGTATATTTTTAAATTCTTTCACATGTGCCAGCCTGGTGCATCTGTGGTCAAAAGTTACAACAGACTGTAAGCAATATATCATCACAGTTGCTTGTTAAAATATTGTGTATATCAAAGTAAGTGACTTTTTATGAAGAATGAGGCTATAAAAGTACAATTAAGTCAGATTTCTACACACAATTTCATTTTTGGTCCATATCACAACCCAGGAGAATCTTGTATTTATGAATAACTTGGAAACAAAAACATAAATGTTGTATTTTAATATGTTGAAGGACAAACATTGATCTTCTCATGAATACTGGTTTAACTGTTCTGTTTTTTTTACTTCATGGGATTGCAAATAATTCTCATTAGTAAGTAGTGAAAATGAAACTACCGTCCTCCTCTCGGACTACTTTGGCTCCTTTATTCCTGCCTGATTTTACTCTTTAAGTACCACACTTATACTAATCTTTCTTTCCGTCCCCCTGAGCCCGGCCCAGCCTTGGAACCACACAGTGGAAATTTAAGTCCAACAGATGGTGCACTGGAGCCTAGAATTAAAAGGGTCCACCTGGAGTGCTTTCCATGTGCCTCCAACACCTGCCAGATTTCCAGATAGTGTTTAAAGAAAAGCCATCTCTGTCTAAGTTTATCCACTGGGATATTTGAGACATTAGTGTGAAATAGTATCCAGTCCTCTGCCTAGACCGCAATGACAAAATCAATAACAAGCATAATGAGGTAATGTGGATAATGTTTATTAGTTTGCACATACTTTTAAGATTTTATTGCCACAATTGTTTTGACAGTGTGATGGTGATTTGTGTAAGGAGAGGGGAGACAACATCTGTTTAGTCTCACCATGAGCTGCATACACCCACTGCTAAGGAGCTCAAACTATTTTAATGAACTGTTTTCATGGCACATTAGACCGTGTTCAGCGAGCACAATGAGGTTTTTTGACACATCCGTACATGCATTTAGTGACTCATAGATGTGGGAGAGGAGATGGGATTCATTTCACTGCGAATGCAACCGCATGAAACAGATTTTGCGTCAAGATTCACCATGTTTTCCACCCACCACCCACTGTCTGCCTGCTCAGAAGTTGTCATCAGCACACTCATGCACCCACAGTCTTCACTTTTGTTGATGATGGCATTCCCCTCTCTCTAAAATTACAGAATCCAAGTCATGTGTTGCTTGCAGATGGATTTAAAATTAAACACAGTGCACAGCAGATAATGTGTTTTAAAATACAGTATGTATCACAGAAAGCCCAATATTTGCCACAATTGACTCCATCCAGCCCTCTAACTGAGGCAGGCATGGATTCTGTCTGCAGGATCTGATGTATTTGGTCAAAACACAGTTACACATGCCAGACACCCCGGTTACTTTTTGCACACTTATGCCTATAAAATAGTTTGTAATTGCTCCGTTGTACATTGATTTATTACTCAATACTGTGCTCAATAACAGTCAACTTCGAAACATTGTGTTTTTCTGCACTTTGGATGTAAACCCAGTGAGTTTATTGGTGATTCCAGACATTTATGACTTTTTCTATTGAACGCCAAAAGCGCACCACCACGCCCTCTGCACACTGCGTTTTGTTCTCTGCGCCTTTTGGCACAGTGCAGTAACAGTTCAAACGGTCTCGTTTAAGTTTGTATTTAATTGCAGCTTTGACTTGAGGTTTGTCCATCAATTGCCCATAAATAACGATCATATTTATTTTTTTTCCTTTCCTATGGTTCCCTGCTGTTGTTGATTTTTGACTACGATTTCCGCGCCAAAAATCAAACAAACAATCACGTCAAGAAACAAAGCGAAGCCAAATCATGAGCGCGGACTGTTTCCACATATATAGTATTTTACACGGAAGTTGTTTGTTGTCATGGTCTCTTTAAAGCCCACCACAGTGCTGGAGATGTTTTTGATTTTCTATTGGACACGTAATAACAGATCCTCGGATGTGGGCGTGTCTTTAATGCCGATTCGTCTAGATGGCTGCCAATCAAACCCGACACCGCCTCGTGCTTCTTCGGGCTGGATGTCCGGCCCGAGGATTTCCACGAAAACATCCACCGCAGAGTGCGTAGCACTGGGAGCCACACGGGCGCAGCGACGAGCGGGACCTGATGCTATGGACCTAACGGCGTGACAACCGAGTCGGAGGCGTCCCCGAAATTGGATAATGTTGCTTTGCCCTGAGAGTGACGTTAACCGGAGAGGCGCGGGGCGTTTTTAACGCAATGAACGCTGTGTCACTAGCGAGATAGAAATCGAAGAGGGGGACGAAAGCGGACTCCCTCCCCCTGCAGCGCCGTTTCGCCCGATGGAGGCTGACGGGACCTTTGCAGCGAACTCGAGGCCGGAGTGTCACCTGTGAAACGTCCGCTCTTCGTCGGAGAATGTACATAAAAAACGGAAGAAAAGACGTACAGACGTTTCTGTGTTTTCGCGGACTTATTTGTTAACTTGTTTAGTGTTTTTTTTTTAAAAAAAAGGAACGCAAACGTTAGCAGGTCGTGTTAGCTGCGGGAGGCAGCCCCTCGCGCCAAGATGACTTGACGTTCAGCTGTTCGGCGCCTCAGGTAACCAGACAGACAGGTGGACGAGCCGCACAACTCCGCCGGACTTTACTCCTCCTCCTTCGGACGGGTTCGTCCTAGAAACTTCCAACAGCTCACCACTAGCAGAGTGACTCCAAAACCGTTCGCTCGGAGGAAAGTAACAGTTTTTATTTGTCGGCTGTTTTCACACAAACGGCCAACTTTTACGCCAACCATGTCACTCAAAGACAATCCCTGTCGGAAGTTTCAAGCCAACATCTTCAACAAAAGTAAATGTCAGAACTGCTTCAAACCCCGAGAATCGCATTTGCTGAATGACGAAGACTTAAATCAGGTGAGTGGAGAAACTTTTTCAAACGTCTGTTTGATATGCGGAGTTCAAACGGTGCGCCATGTGTCAAATCTAGACCAAGTTCAAAGGTTTGCTTAATTGGACATAATTGCTTTCCAGCCCATGGGCTCGTATTGACCCTAATTCATGCAGATGTAGACGCCCAGCTGCCCTCCCCCCAGCACAGTAGCCCCCCTATCAACTGTTGTGTTGATATCATATAGATTACAGCTATTTTTAGTGACTTTTTTTTTTTCTTCTAAAGTTGCCAAAATATCTTTTTTTGTTTTTCTGCAGTCATATGTCTAAATAACCAAACAGACAAGCTACTGTCTTTAAGGCTTAGAAGCTGTCCTATCCTCATCTGCATTGTTCCTAGCGGGTACAGTAAACAGAGGTGTGCCAGTGTTACTGTGTGGATATTGGCATGTGGTGAACGGTGACGTCATCTTATATTGAACCCTTCTGATCCTTACTGTGGGCATGCTGTTTAAAGTCCATGGCAAAACTAATTCGGATCATAGTAAAAGGTGTATAAATTACTCAAATACCTACACAAAGGAAGGATTATGTTATGATTCATGCCACTTCTACTGTAAATTCCTTCAACACAGCTGGATGATGCACGGCTGACGCGCATATTTTCTCCAAACATAATCCATCTAAACCAGAGGGTTCTAGTCTGTAGAGATGCAAATTGACTTGTGGTTTATTTTGCTTCCCAGTGGAATTTCTGACCCACAGGCTATCAAACTTATCCAATGACAACCACACTCAGAAAAAGGTTATCGTTCATCCCAGACTGGCGACTTGAGACAAGGCATGTTGTACATGTTAGTGAAGACCCACTACATAAAGATATGATGGAGCTGTAAATCTCATTCCATGCATATTTTCTACTTTTGTCATTCCTTGAGAATTTGCCCTCCTCCCCACTGACTCAACACTACAAGATCCTGGCTCTCTATGCAGTATTGCATAGTGTTTATGATGGGATGGAATGTGGAGTTGGGGAGGAGGGGGGGGTTTGCGAAACGAACGCGCAGAAACTCACTAAAATGACTCCAATTTAGTATTGAACCACTGAAGGGTAAAACTTGACCTAAATTCGTCCCGTTTGTTCCCCTCTCAGGAGGGCTTGACGTTCGGCTTACTGTCAGGTCATGTGAGGAGAGATGAGACTTTTTTTTTTTTCTCAGCCATTCTCAGAGGTTTAAGCTGGTTTTCCACAGGCACGGAGGTTGCTGCTGTCTAAATTGCCCCATTTGGGTGTTCTTTTATTAAATAACTTGCTTTGTTTGCACTAGTCACGCACTTTTCAGCAAAAACAGCTCAGGGGTGCCAAAATGATCTGGTTTTTCAAGGATGCTCGGAAAGTCCACTGTCCCCTCGTGACAATAGGAAGTCTGACTTGAAATTAAAAATTCCTGTTACGCCGAGCCTTTTTATGTTTCTTTATAAACTCCGTCACCCAAAATATGTACTCTCGCTCCTGTAAACAAGGAAGAGGATTTATGATGGATTATATTTGTCTTTGTGCGGGATGACGTTATGACTGTAATCATACTGATAGGAGGACACGACGATTCCAAACAGTTGTAAATGTCAGAGCTTTTAAACTTTATTCGCAGGCTACCGTTGAATAGTAGACACAATAAGATGCTTATGTTGTTAAGCTCTTTAGGTGTGTGTTGGCCAGATTTGGTCAGTCTGAAGACATTTAATAAGAATAGTGTTCTCGCACACAAGTCGGCTGCGGTTATGCTCAACAAACCTTTTGGCTTCGCAAACAATTGCTGACTGGTAATGTGGCGAGAGTTGGAGTATGTACCACAACTATTTTTAAAAAATTACTGCCAGATCGAGTTGCAAGTCTCAGTACAAATTTGAATTGCAAATCTCCAGCCAAGAAAGCTCTGGAGCTCTGCAGTACTCCTCGCTCACGTAGCTCGCCCCCCTGTTGTTTTTACTATCTCGCTCTCTTATCATTTCATCTCCTTCACCCGTCCAACCA
>OMNV01009969.1:15788-30909 GCA_900303265.1 Brotula barbata | reverse complement strand
CCCCCCCCCAACCCCCCACGACACGTTCCCGGCCCTTCCTGAGAACACGGAGAGGCCTCCTCATCAGGGAGGCATCCAGGAAGTCTCCTCCGATGCCCACGTCCCGTCTAATGGGGCGCCGCGGAGACTCAGATGCTTTTCATTTTCATATCGCCGTGTTGGTCACAAACTCTGTGACGCGATGCCTAAAACGCTTTTGATCAGCGCATTTCCGGCTTGGCTCTCTCTCCTCATCATAACAGTCTGGTACAAATCCGCCTACCAGTCTCCGGCTCCATCCAACTAGTTTTACGAGCGAACAACACCTTTGGTGGTGCGTGAACTCCCTCACGCTGTTCCACTGATAAACCCATCGTGGAACCACTTTGTTCTTGTGCGTTTCATTTGTGTTATTGCAGAGGCCCCATGTGTGATTTGGGAGTGTAGAGTTTTCGTGTTGTGATGAAAAAGTGAGGGCTTTGTGTTATTTCAGTGAAATAATGAGAACACCTGGGGGAAAACATGACTCCGGGCCTGCAGCCTGATGCAGGGTTCCTGGAATCTCCCTCCTCCTCATCGTCCCGTCTCATATTTAAAACACCCGGCGCCTGTGAACTCAGAGCAACCACAAACTGTGACTCAAGGATTTTGTCAATATTAAGTGTCTGACGGTGAGAACGGCCAAATGGTGAGCCGGCGTTTCTGTTGGCCTAACAGACATTCGACTTTTCTCTAAATTTTCATCCTTGCTTTGAATAGAAAACCTAGAATAGCCACGCTAATAACCATTAGCGTCTGCGTTTGTTTTTAAATCCAGCTCGACCCTCGTGCGTGAGTGTGTTTGTCTGTAGGTGCAAATGCAGTGCGGCTGCATCGGGCAACGATTCAGCGTACCGACTAAGACAGCTTCCCTCTCCGAGTGAACCGGACTCTGCGGGGGCCTCTCTGGAGGGCCTTCCTTCTCTTGACTGCAGGACACCACCGACGACACTGGAACTTCCTAAACACACACACACATAAAAAGGGTTAAATCAAATTGCTGACACTGTTTACACCCGTTCATGCAAACAAAAAGCCCGAGTGAATGCACGGAACCTGATTTAAAGTAAACACGGAATGCACACGCTTAGACAACAACACAATGCGGAAAGACAAAGACAATAAGAACAACGAGGGGAGAGAGAGAGGATTCAGCCAGCAGCTATTTCTGATAGAAGGGATGAAATGCATGTCAAACACACCCACGCCAAAAGAGCGAGGGTAAGAAAATGATCAAGCGGTTTGGGTCAGAACTCTGACAGGTGACAAAAAATTCAAGAAGAACAACACTTCTTGTTTGCGTTCCTTGCTTTCCGTAACAATGTGTGTACTATTTGCTACTGGCCTTTTTCTGTTTGCAATCAGTCCCCGACACCCTGAGAGAGTGTGTCTGCGTGCATGCATGCACAAGTGCAAAGTGATCTTGACTTATGTGTCTTACAGTCTCCTCCGGGCTACACGGCAGTCAATAGTGTGTGTGTGGTGTGCGTGTTTCGTCGTTGTTGTGTGTGTGTGTGTGTGCGGATGCCAGTTCCTTTATTTCCTAGCCCAGTTGTGTCTGAGTGATTTATTCAACGACAAATGCAGTCGCTGTGATCTGGATTGGCCTGTAATGATCTGTCATGTCACTGCGAGGGTTAGAGAGGAAAGTCAGACGGGGAAGACGGAGGGAGACGGAGGGAGATGGAGAAAAGGAAAAAAAAAAACATTTGGAGAGGAGCGAAGAGCGCTCAGCCTTTTCAACTTACATTGGTTTGATTAGTGCTCTTCTCGCCGCCTCTGTCATCTTTCCTTGACATCTCCAGCTGCGGTATATTAGAGGCATATGAGGGAGAGTCAATGAGAAACCCAGAAAGTGCTCTTGTATTTAGACTGCTGAGCGGGGATTTGTGCACACTCATCCCCAAATGAAAGCGTAGATGGTGATTTTGAACAAACATGAAAAACAGACAACGCATGTGGAGATCATTTGTGACAAAACCCAGACTGTTTGCTTTCTATTATCTTAGACCACACGGCGGAACACGGAACAGAGCGACTGTTTCTAATACTCATAATCATAAATGCTAATGACCTTTTGTCATCCTGTGGGGTGATTGAAGACAGTGATCAAACTGTCAGGCTCGGGCGATGGCATCCACAGATCTCTTCGCCGTGACAAATCACTCCTCGATGTCCACTAATCTACACAGAAAGTCTACCGAAAATTGATTTCTCTCTCTCCTTTTAATGAGACTGCCTCTCATGATTCATGATTGCCCATATGCGGGATTTAATCGCTGTATTTCCAGGGACTCGCCATTGCCGCCACACATTTCGGTTGTGTGCGACGTACTAATCAATGTCATCAGCGTTAAGGCGCGTATTGACAACTCTGTCCGATCTCATAGAGGAGGTGTACGTGGTGCCGTACGACTGATTCATCTTTGTGTTAACGCCAGAGCTGGAGTCTGCACATACTGTATATCCCAGAGCTCACACACACAAACACACACACACACACACACACACACACACAGTTCGAGTGCGGAAAGCGCATGGAGCCGCTCGCCACATGGCTTGTATTTGTGTTATCATTATCCAATTTAATAGACGATTGAACCCGTGCCTCATTTTAATGACAGCTCTTCCAGTCATTACACGGAGCCAGAAGGAACATTAACAAACATTAGCATTTGAATACTGGGAATACTGGATGACACCTGAAACACTAGTAAAACACGACATCTCTAACGGTGAAAAATGACCCATGAAAGTCGAAAACCTGATTGTACCCCGAGTGTGTGTTTACCACAGGATACGACTCAACAAAATGAGTTAGCTCAAATCAGCCGGAGCTTTTTTAAATTTTTTTTTGTTGTTGGACGGGGGGGGCGACTTTCCTCATAAAAAATGAGTCAAATAATAAATGCAATATTGAGATAGATGCCCAAGGACGACGAGCTATTAGACGGCGCTATCCATTTACATTAGCACAGTTGCTCTCAGCGAAGGCGCATACGGCCGAGGGAGATGAGCGGAACTTAAAACTGAATGAATCGGCCTCGTGGGAACAATAAACAAACGTAGTGCTTCCACGCCAACAAGGTGAGGCCGCATTCGAAAGACAGCGGTAGTGAAAAGAAAAATAGAAATGACCACCGAGACAAATGGAAACAATGCCACGAAGACGAAGACGAACTTGTTTCATCATGAATTGTTAACTAACATGTGATTTGTTTCCTGATCATGTTATCAGGGTGGAAAATGTGCACTAACACAGGGCGTAAATTCACACAAAATGCAATCTGAGCTCCCAGACCACCTCCGTTTAACGCCGTGATCCAATTTTAGTCACAACGAGCCACGTGTAAATACAGTCTGTACAGCTGGGACATGTGATAAAAGACAAACGCTGACCCCAGTTTGACCTTGATGCATCATTGGGCTTGTTCTTGTTGATAATGATGTGGCATTTTGTGTATTTGGCGGCCGCAGAGCGTTTTGCCACCATTATCAAGCCCCACCCAGACATCGTCAACAAACTATTTTTGTGATTGTCATTTTTCAGTCGCAAGAGTGAGACACTGTCATCTTTTGTGCCGTTGTGTTTGATCCGTAGCATTCAGGACAGCGAGGCTTCCGTCACTTTGCTGCTAGGAATAACAAGCGAAGGTGAAGACGGACAACGCCTTAGCAGCAACGTTCATGAGGGAGATAAGCTGGATGATTATTTTCAGGGTTGCTGGACTGTCAGCATCGCATGGAGTCGTTCGTTAATGGCTAATGAGCTCGGAGGACACAGTTGGACAGAGTGATTAGCTGATGCGGCTGGGGGAGGAGAGCGCAGAGGAGATGCAGAGCAGACGCCTCGTCCCGCAGCGTGACGACGCCAGCCTCTCTGGCTGCTTTTCAGACTGCACTTGTGCATATGGGCTGTTGTGGATTTAAGAGCCGCTGAGATTTTGGGAGCGGCGACGGTATTCCGACTGTGTTACCGGCTCACCTCAAATTCCCTTGCGTTTAAGCCTCGCAGAATAATAAAAGCTCGATTAAAACACCATACAATGGTTAATGAAAAACCGCAGACGATCAATAAAAACAGCATTTGTTAAAGTTTCTCAGGTGGGTGTCTCAGGGAAAATAGCACACGGGCCACCAGCGGTGTAAATTCTGTTCAATTTATGTTTGAAGCGCTTCAAACTCTAAGTGTCAAATTCATCAATATAGCATTCTCTTTTCAAAAAGCCCGGGGCCACAAATGAATGAAAAATCTGAGCAAACGCTCGATAGCGCCATCCACTAATCCACTGCACCGTATCCTGCCATCGGTAATCAACATCGCGCCGCTAGCGTGTTGGTAAGTTGCGGCTATGGGACTCTATCCCTACCTCCAACCCTACCCATAACCCAAATAACAGTCAGTATTTGTAGGTTTTATCCACAACCTTACAGTCCGTCCATCGTCCTCCGTATTAGCTAGAAACTGAAACATCACAATTGATGCACAAGAACGAACAGTGAGGCTGAGCGTGGCTTCCGGGATGAACTCTGTTGACGGTAAATCGCTGATCATATTTCCACTGCTTTCACCGTGACATCAGCCTGCCTGTTTGACAATGTGGACAAGCCGATTGCTTTTTGTGCTGCTGTAGTCGTGGGTACAGAACGTTCTGGAAGGACAGTGCGTGATTTGCTGCTGGTGGTCAATGTTCAGAGAATCCCAGCTGTGAAACTCTGAACCGCTCTGAATGTGATCAGCCTTGTTCTGTCCGCTTCATTCAGTCATTCAGGATATTTCCTCTGGAATTTATGTGGTTGCAAAAAGAACACGCAGTAAAAGAGCACCGGAAGAAACGACAGATTGTAAAGAGACGTCCAGATCGACTGAAGAGAACAAACCCATGTTAAGCCGCATTTAGCTATCATGGTGGGCTAACAGCGGAGGTCTCATGAACATCTGGATGTGAATTATCCCTTTTGTGACGGGGATGTAAAGGGAGGTCAAACTAATCTCCCTTCTGACACACAGTATATAGTACGGCCAATAAAACAGCGACGTAATAACTTTCTTTCTGTGACAATAATAGAAAAATGGGCCCATCTAAATGTTTTTTTTTTAAATTGCTGCATTTCAAACTCTGAGATAAGGAGAAAAACATTGTGAAAGGGTTTACTAAATACAGAGGAAGGTGAAATGTCCTTGAAATGAGTATATTGTTGTAAATTTTGCTTACGCCACAAACGCAGCTCTGCAAAACTAAAAGCAACATTTAGGGAATTCGGGAAAAATCATTTGAGCGGTCCACTTCAAAGCTATATTACAGCTTTCAGAGGGGAATGAGAAAATTAAAGCGTGCGTTATGCTGCGTGTTAAAAGACTGAATTAAGATCCCTGGGAGGGAAATGGAAGCGGCAGCACACTGATTGCGGTTAGAAATTATCCGTTTCCCTACAGTAGGCGCTCTCCGACTATGTTGATGTTATAAACAAGCAGCCAAGTCGCTAATCTGGGACATCTGTTGATCTTAGAAAAATTAATTCAAGACAATTTCTAATTAATAAGTCATTTTCTCAACCCAAAGTTGATGTTTCGCCAGTGTCCTTCATGCGTTAAACTCATTTTGAACCAATGTCTTTTTGATTTAAATGCTAATCAGATACAGTTTCATTCAAAATGAGGAGATTTACCCTGAAACAAACTTTCCCTCAAAACACAAGCAATCTTTAGGGGAGTCTCCCTCTTCTCCACAGAACACGGCTATTGCAGTAATAGTGGATTTTCTCACACCAACCTGTAATATGTGTGTGTTTTGCAGGTTCTGGAGTCCCTCCTTCAGGTTCTGAATTTGGCCTTTCAGCTGCTGTTTGTCCTCCGCGCTCTTCTCGAGCTCCACCTCCCGCTGTTTTAATTCTTCCCGCATTTTCAACAGTTGCTGCGAAGGGAAAGCAAGCAGATCAGTTTAGGAATATTTAGCTTCCACTTAACCTCAGCAGTTCCAACAAAGGAGCACACGCATCTAAAATAACAGCAAAAGGATAACGCTGAGACTTGCCAAAAGGTGCTAATTAATACATTTTCTGAGTGGGAAAAAAAATTTAAAAAGCTCAACTTTGATAATATTACATTATATATTCCGCTTCTAAAGTAATTTGCCAAATCATCTGCTTGTAATGACAAAGATAAACCATCACAATTACAAACAGAACAAGAAAAATCACAAGAAAATGATCACTAATTGGATTTGTCATTTATTTGTGTAATGTGCGTTTTTTGACTTGGCTTTAATAGCTTTAAAAAGGAGCCATTAATCTCCAAATTATTCATTGAAGCCATTTTTTTTTTTTTTTTTGCTGCGTAACACCAAAGGAAAGATTTACCCCCCGCTGAGTTCACTTCAACAGAAAGGAGGCTTGTGAGGGTCTAAACAAGAGAGCTTTTTTTTCCATCAGTGTAACCACACACTGAGTGGTTTTGTGTTCCAGCAGTCACATGAGCCGTAATTCACAAAGGGAAAACTCGCTGCAGTTACATTTGTTACATTTGTGATAGTATTTCATGGACGTTTGTGTGGCGGTAAGATGCAGCGTGCTGACACTGGGCAGTGAGAGGGATCCAATTTCAGCGTTTTCCATTTCATTTAATCTATCGGGCTAATCTTTTCATGAAGACGCCATGACGGACGTATGTTGCAAAGGTAATTACTCTCCGCAAGGCAGACTGGGCAGCAGGGTCTTAATGGATTCTCTTCTTCTCCACATGAATCGATCATAATTTCCATTACCTGTGGCAGACACCTGAGCAGGAACACTTGACAAATGACAGAACGAATCAATTCTGCACTTCTTAAGAATTCAAAAGTTTAATTTAAGCCTTTTCAAACATGACAAAAGGCCGGGGAAAATGAGGAAAATCTGTTCAACTTGTGCTCAAACAGTTAATATGTCTTTTTAACATCAGAGGATATTGTATGTTTATTCTGGGCCTTACCGTGACTTAATATTCCCACGCGCGCTCTCCTACTTCACAGGCATAAGAAGAGGGATGAGTTTAACTTTGAAATGGAAGGCTGAAGGTAATATTTAAGTTTTAATATTTAAGTTCAAAGCCGTATTTTCAAGGACAAAGCTTTTGTATTTTTTGAATAAATTATATGAAATAGTTCCAACAGCCTTGGATTTTCCGAAAGGTTTGCTGTGTACTCTGTGTGAGTCAAAGCAAACAATCCTCCTATCCCAAGTAAAACCCATTCCACAGGTGTATTAGCCCATAAGCTTTCCTAAAACCAGGGTAAACCTGAAAATATTATTTCTGAGCTGCTCCTCAGAGAAGACCAGCAGCTGCTTCAGACAGCTGGACTTTTTCCACTCGTTGCTACGTAACTTCCTTCATGGTAAATTCACCGGTAAATTTTTTCCATCTTGCACAGAAAATCCGACGCTGTAACCGAAATTAACCTCGATTTACATCAGTGTTGTTGTGATTAACCAACTAATATTTCCTACTCATAGAAATGTGTGTGATAGATTATTCGCCAGGGACCACTCACTCCAGTCTACAGATGAGGGTCAGAGCAAAAAAAGGTGCGCAGCGTCAGGTGTTTGAGAACATTTCACATGAAAAATTTAAAAATATCATAATGAAAATGTAGCTCATGTTGCATTTATGCTTATGGATAATATGAATCAAACATCAAACAGGCCAAATTATGACGATACATTATTAAAATAATTATTACCGGAAATTGGAAATTTGCTATTGTAATTTGCTATTGTAATTGGCAATTTAAATCCTACCTGTGTCTCTTATAGTAAGACAGAGATTCTGATGGACACATTTCCATCGTAGAGTATACACATATATATATATTTATTACTGAAAACATGATCAAAACGGCCCTGTGTTAGATAATTACAAAATTCTGAATTGTGATGATTAGGACATTTCACAGGCACAGGCACAGGCACAGGCACACGCACACACACACACACACACACACACACACACACACGCTACCTTCTGCATGCCTTGCAGAGCCTGCTGCAGGAAGCTGAGCTGCTGGGCGTGCGCTGCCTCCTCCTCGCTCCTGATTGGTTGGTTCTTTCCCTGTTCCTGTTTTAGGAGTTCAAGTTCGTTCCTGTAGGCATCCAGTTGGCAACGCAGGGAGTCGTTCTCCTCCTTTAAGGCTTCTGCTTGGGATACAGCTGTACGTACGCACAGAGAAAGGCAGAGAGAGATGTGGTGTTCAATCCGGGCATCAAAGATACGATACCCCTCTCTCCACCTCAGGTTCAAACCTGGACATTGTACTCTCTTCTGTAGAGGGACTGATACCAAATAAATGTTGACAAACTGTTTCTTCACTTCAATGAAAACATACACTGAAATCCAGTGAGGTAGAAGCTTTGTATGTTATAACTTTACTGGAATCAAATCAGAATGTCGAGTGTCTGATGGATTTATGTCTCCTCTAACGTAAACAGAAAAGGCTCCATAGCTGTGAGTTTACTTAAGCTCATCTTACCCCTTCAAAAGATCCAAAATCCTAAGCTACAACATTGTCCTACAGCTAATATCAGTCCCTTGTTTGTGTCCACATCTGAAAATCAAACACTTTAGCCTAACAGTAAAGTCATCTGAAACCTGTGATAATCCCAGGGTGCTTTGTCTGGACACCTCCTGGACATCTGACCTGACCTATTGAGCAGAGGAGACAGCGGTTGATGCTATACGAGACCTACTCAGCTGGAGAATCCTGTCCTGTTTTATCAGCTCTGCTCTCCTGTGGGCCTTGGGGGGAAACTCCTTGGGAAAGTGCAACACACTGACTGGTCGCTGGAGATAACGCCTGTCCTCTGTGTGCGTGTGCGTGTGCATCGAGTGCTTGTCCTCTCAGGTCTTGTGTGGGTGTTCAACAGTGCTGTCCGCAGTCTATAATGGCGGACCAATGGCAGCGCTAATGAACTCTTGCTCTGCGTGTGTGTGTTTGTATTTCTGTCTGCAAAATGAAGGTTTGAGGTGAGAGTGTATTGATCACAAAGTCTCATCATCTTGGTGTGAGGGGCTTGGTCAGATTCTGAGCAATTACCGTTCTGTTACGTAACAGGCAGCATTATCGACCTAAAACGCACGCCTGTGCTACAGTTACACACACACACACACACACACACACACACACACACACAGAGTTCTCTTGCTTTCTATTTTGTACTTGTCAGATGACGGGTAGAATCGATACACTGTTTTACGAGGACAGGTGTTTTGGCCGATACATAAACAGAGCCCTTTGCTTAAAGGTTAGTGAGGAAAAGGTAGTTGTAACAGTCAGCCTGTTAACACAAATACTGAGGAGTGTTGTATTAGCACTTGTCACCTCAGACAATCCAGACATCAAGCAAAATGACAGATCGCTGACAGAGATGCTAATTACAGATATCTACACGGCAGGGTTGCCAAAGAGACGAGGTTGCGCCTTCGACTGCATTTACATACATTTGCATCTTGATCAGAGAAGCTGTCATATCAGAAAATCGCAGCGATCGGAATGATTAAAAGGCGAGGGGAAAGACGGGCAGGACCAATATGGAAAAAAACCCTGTGGCCTAACATGTTGGCCGGATGACTGCTGCTGAATGTTAAGATTATTGTAACGCTGGTTCATCAGTGGCACGGTTTGTTGTTGTTGCAATCTCAGACCCATTTGAGGAAAAACCAGAGATTGTGTGCTTCGTTGCTGCTGCAGCTGTGCACAGATGCATACGCAGTATTACACACTCATATCCTTTAGGGTGGATGTTATTTAGATGTTCAACATCAGCTCAGTAAACCCTGCATGGTGTTAGCATCTTGATGCACTTGGAGGGTGTTTCTTATTCATGTGGAGTTGTCCGATGGTTGTCGGCTGTTTGGAGATGATTACCGTTGTTCCAGTCAAACTCAGACCTCTTGTTCACTTATTTATCATTTTCCGTGTTCTACCTCTGGATCTCTGGATCAATGTCCAGTCCATTGAAAAGAGGCATCCAACGCCAAGTCCCTGTGCTTACAGTGAATGTGAACATGCATATGCATACCTGAGTCCTCGGAGTCCTTGCTGTCAGTAGTGGGGGCGTCCTCCATGTCATCGTCAGACATTTCCATCTCCTCCTCTCTCCTGATTCCCATCAACTGCTCGTTGTGCATGTTTCTAATCTCCTGGAAAACACAATGCAGAGAGAGGCAGGTGAAAAACAGCAAAGACCGCTGGGCAGTACACCTTTCAGCAGGTCGTGAGCTAAATGGCAGGCTCATCCTTAAGAAACTCAATTAATGTGGTCGTCTTGTTTGCATGATTGATATGAAACGTTATTGCCGAGGAACACTCTCACGAGGTCCGCACAGAATAAAGATTTAAAAAAGATGAGAGCGGTGGTCTCTTTCTCTGGAACATTAAAGCAGATGGTAGCACAAACACAGCCGGCGACAACAGCACATTTAATGCTGCTACAGTGCCTTTACAACCGCAGCCCCAGACAAAAATATCACAGCATCGCGGCTGCCGAAGGTCGAGCGTGATGGGTGCATATCGATTCAGGAGAACAAAGCATGTGTCCGTGTCCCCCCGTGCACATCTCAGGTCTGCTGTTGGTTTCATGCCTCTTTCTTATTCTAGTGCACATCTGGAGGGACATCTGTAACACTGTGAAACACCAAACATTTCTGTTTCCTCTCACCATCGCTGACAGAAATGACTACAGTGCTGCAGCGGTCTGGAAACCAGTACCGATAGGGGCTTAAAAATGATTTAGGGATTAAGGTCAAATCACTGAATTGGATTGGCTGCAATTTAAACCCATCCTTCCAGCTCCGCGTCTAAACAAACTGAATTCACACACTCCATGCTTAGGCTACGCCATGACATGATGCCTACGAGAATTTGCTCGCAGAGGTTTTCCAATAGCATTGAGCTTTTGTCCCCTAATGGGAGCAGATGTGGCAGGTGGGGCCCAAAGTGGTACTCTGTATTCACTGCGTGTGTTCATCGCTCAGTGCTGTCTGTAATTTTCAAATTAAATTAGTCGAAATGCACGCTTAGAGCTGAAAAAAAACCCAAAACAACAAATATATGGAAATAACACCACTAAATGCAGACATACAATATGTGCTCTGTGAAACTTGTCAGTGAAATGTCCTAAAAATAGCATAAAGCTGCCCAAGAGTAAGGAAACTTACCACTATCTGTCAGCTGAATTCACAACCTGAGACCAAGGCAGAGGCCAAACAAGTAGAAACACAAGCAAACACACACAGGGGTTGTCTCTTTCTACCTAGAAGCTGCAGCTAGCCTTCTCCAAAACAAAAACACTAAATGATGATGATGAAATATGACTGGGAGTGAAACTGGCTGCCTTTTTGGTGGCCTTACTTACACACCTGAGCTCTTCACACTGGCCAAAAGTAGCAGGTAGTCCTCAAAGCAGCCTGTAATGTGGTTCAGTCAATATGCCAAAGGTCAGAGGGTCAAAATGAAATTGTATTTAAAAGCGCACAGGTCCTCCTTCAGAAGCAGATTGCCCTCCAAATAACTGACAGTATTCCCTGCTGCTGTCAGTCTGTCACTGTAAGTTCTCCTTAATTTTTTAGCTGGCATGTACCATTTATGATTTAAAAACGGGATTTTACCGTTTGCAGGGTTGTATTTGATTTTTTAGCAGGGTTACACTTTTCCAATTGGTGTGTGACCTTACCTAAAGTGACAACTACTGGGATAATTCCTCACTGTGTGCAAGCATTTTAAACCCTTGCAGAGAGCTGGAGAGAGCTGTAGACTCCACACATGCACGCACGCACGCACACAATCTGGCTGGTTTCACTTTGAATGGCAATAAATTTCATTCTCACAGCTATTGTTAAGTGTAAAACTACCAGAACAGATTTTTGCAAAAGGCCATCAGATTAAAACTGTTTATTTTAAAACTATGTATTATTTGAATGAGGAACTATGCAGTTTCTCGTGCCCCATTTTCACACCGTTCTTGGTGATGTGCATGAACATCTTTGATTTAAAGCATACCAAATAATGATGAAAATGCACTACAATCAGCCTAACATTCACACTAGACCACAGTAGGAGCACGTAAAAATCCCTGTTTGAGTTAGTGAGAAAAACAATAGAGAGGTGGTATTACTAATGTCACACGTTGAGGCATTTACTCAAGCATTCTCACTTAAGCATGTAGTTCATCTTCCTACTTGCTCAGGCAGGTGTTAAAGCAACTTCCACACGCGCTACCATTTGGATGCCCGTTATTTCGGCGAGCCCTTGAAATGAATAGTGTGTGTAATGCAGTGACTGTAAGACACCATCTTATTTCTTCACCTTGCTATTTTCACGAGTTTGCAATGAAGTCGACCAACACCTACCTTCGAAGTTTTTCAAAAACTTGTGCTCCTGCTATGTGTTTCGGTCTTTACCGTGGTTGTGCACAAGACAGAGATTAGACGGATAATTGCGTGAACTAGGTGCTCTTCATACTGATGATCAAAGAAACTTACCCATATAGAATGATCACATACGGTCCATTAGACCCAGGGCTGTGCCACATGTGCAACCCTCCATTAGATACAACACACCATTATGCAAATTAAAGTAGTGCATGACAATAAAGACGCTTTTTTGTCTCAAAGTCTTCAACATTTAAGTTTCCACTCAAAGCAACCCACACGGCGAGCGATGAGGCTGTTCAAACGTGGAATATTGTACAGATTTACCTGTGTCCTGGATACCTTTAGAGATGGAAAACTCACCCAGCAGCTTGTATCCTTTCATAGTGGAGGGCAGAGATGAGAGGAAGGTGGGAGGAAGGGCCTGTGTGAATCTCACACATGGCTGAACTGGACAGGCACTAGTGCTGCAATCTAGCTTCTTTTAAGAAATGACTATAACATCTGATCCTCATATACTTTTAAAATACCTTCTGTGGGCTCAATTAAGTATTCTATCAATACAAAAATCAAGAGACAAATTAAACTGGGGTGTTAAAAACAAAATGGGATAAAGACTAATTTTCAACCAGAGAAGTGATCAAAAGAGTAAAATCAGAGTGTACCAACCTCGGCTTGTTTGCGCCAAATGTCCAGGTTCTTGCGCTGAGCTTTGGAGAAATGGTCCCATGCCTTTTGTTTGGAAGCAGCTTGGAATACAGACACAATCTGTTCAACTGTGGCAGGATGCAGGGAAGGACCATCCAGAGACACACAGAGAGAAAGACAGGGCGGGTGGGAAGGAGCAGAGGAGTGAGAAAGTGGAGTCAACTAGGGATGTACTGTGTATATCTGTGTTTGTGTGAGTGTAGATGTGCTTGTGTGGTTGTGCTTCGACAAGGTGTGTGATCAACTTACCAGCTGATGCCAATGCATCATCTTGTGAATGGCTGGTCAAACAATTCCCACACATAAACTTTGATAAAGCACGCATTCTTCCAGAGGACTTGAGTACAGAAAATACTCAGTTCGACCTGTTTAACCTTTGTTTAATGAGGCAACACTTGTTCACAAGTGGCAGCTGCCAAAAATAACCTACAACTTCCACTATCGACCAACGTGCAGCTTCACTACAGCGCTGACAGTTAACTGGGAACATTGCAGATTTCCCAGTCCAAATGTAGAGGCAAGAGTTGCCTCTACCAACTCTGCCCTCTGCATGTAATCTAGGGACTGACATGTACTATTAACATTTTTTTTAAAAATCCCTTTTTGCCAACCTCTAACCTCCGCTTTCCAATTCATCTATGAACAGGTGAATGCCCGAGAGATTAGCCAATCGACCTGATCTACCTTAAAAAACAATTGTAAACCCAAAGAGATGGGGTCAACATTGCTTCTTGCAAACAACATCATAGTCGTGCACATGAATGGATTCTTATCTCCCGATTTAAAGATGTGTCAAATCAGGAGCCCACCGATGATCTGGCTTTGTGATTAGTCAAGTGTAACCTCAGGGGGTACAAAAGTAATCCATTTCGACCAGGACAAAATCGTTCTTTCCCCTGATGTTATCTTATATACACATTGGGGGGGGTGTACTACTAAGCAGTGTGAGCAAACACTGGCACCACAGGAAGCAAACAACACCACGTAGCTCCAGCAGCAACGTATTTCCTCATCTAGCCCACACAGTGGCTGACCTGTCCAGCAAGTCCACAAATTGCTGTGAGAGGACTTTTGCTGAGATGCCCCGTTGGGTTTGCCTTTGCAATGCTCTCATTAAGCTGCATTTTCTTATACTTCGGATATTCCTCAATGGTTTGCCAACAGGTAATATCACTTATTTCCCAGCTGATCTTACATGTACTAATTTGGCCTCAAATCACATAGTGATAGAGCCAATTATCTCCTTCCAAAGTCCTCTGAATAATTCATCCCCAAATCCGACCACAGGTTCTTGAATCTAATCTCATTAACTCCCTTGGTGTATCTGTAATGATGAGGCAGATGGAACTAAATGAGGATATAGTAACCATTCTACTACTTGGTATGCAACTCATACAGGCAAAGTGGTTCATTACTGCCACCAAATTTTCAAATGTGTTAAGAAATGAGGTACAATGACTCCCTATCACTCTGGGAATGGCCATTCCGTCTAATACATATCTTGCAAATACGTGCTCATAAATTAGGGTATTCCCATCCATAGATAAATCCTCATTTTTCTGGAAAAATCCATCTCTTGCGATGTGGGTGGTCACTGTAGACTCCATCGGTGGTCTGTGTATCCCAGAAGCCCTAATGTACACAGGTGGAGTCAATAAGTCCACAGCTAAGTGTGTGCGTGTGTTTGCAGAGTGTTGGGAGAGAACAGTACAGGGATCAATAGTGTCTTCCTGGAACCCTGTAATTTGATGGAGCCAATCGATGGTGAAGGAACAGAAGAGATGAAAGGGCACGGACAGGCCCTTCAGGCTGTGAGACTCTAGGATTCAGCATGTGTGTGCACATTTTATTTTGCTGATATCCTCAGACAGCCTCATTTCCTTCATTAAAAGATTATGTCATGAACTCAAACTCAAAACACCAGACAGACTGACATTCAAGATGAAGAAGGGAACAAAGACAGATGGTCCATCCAATATCCCCCCCACCCCC
>OMNV01009969.1:0-15768 GCA_900303265.1 Brotula barbata | reverse complement strand
CCCAAAAAAAAAAAGAAACTACCGTGAGTTAACAGCGCAGCATTGCAGACGATGCTGCAGACTGACACCGAGTGCATCCTTACCTTGAAGCCATGTTCTCAACAACAAACCTCCATGAGACTGTCAAAAGTGTATATGAGTCATCCTTATGTACTGCAGCAACATTTACATCGTGTAAGAGTGTATAGGGGGGTTGTGAACAATTTCATACTTACTAATGTTTTTCAGGCTTCTAGACACAGGAGTCCCATATTCTGGTCTCATATTCCGCTGTAAATGCCTAGCTGTAACTTTGTACCCTATATATGTATTACATAAATGATTGCACCATAAGAGACTTGAGATGATAATTCAGCCAAGGGAGTAAACATCACAACAAGGAGCGGGTGTGTTCTGGTGGTAAACTTCAAGTGAACTACTATCCAAGCGCGAGCAGAATGCTGAATCTATCTTAAAGGCTTACACAAAGGAGACACTACACTGTGCATTTATATCAGCGTTTGTAAAGCAACTGGGTACATTGAACTCACACTGAGCCAGTATTCCGGCAAGGGCGGTCTTAAATTTTTCTTTAGCCTCTTCCACCTCCTTCTCGTGCTGAGCCTTCTCGCTCATTAGCCGACGGATGTGGCTGTTAGAGGATTGAATCATGGAGTAGAAATTGTTGGCGTTCCTGCGGTTGACTTCGCCTCGTTCCAACCAGGTCAAGAGTACGCGCACGGCTTCAGCAAATTTGCCGTCATCTGTCAGAGAGGAAGAGGGAAGTTGGAGATAACGAGTGTCAGGCTGGTCACAGGAGAGTGAATAAAATATAGTTTTTGAGGTGTGCAAAGAAACAGCTTGTGAGCCAAAATAGACCATAAAAGCGAATACATCAGCCTTAATTCATATTAGGTCTGCCAAATTGAGAGAAAGCAACAATAAGTGAATTTTTCTGTGATTTCACAGAAAGAACACGCAGAAATGTCAGGGTCAATGTAACCAAGGTGAAAGTGAAAAAAAAACAAACATAAAAACCTAAGCAAAGTGAAAGGAACAAGGACATGGGAACAAAGAGACAATTGTAGTGGTGGATGAAAAGGCATAGATGAAACAGATGCAGCAAACTGTCATATGTACTTGGTAACAAAGAACAACTCCACAAGCCTCAATGGCGCCTGAGTGATAGAGGAGGAAACTCATTTAGAGGAAAAGGTAAAAGGTTCTAGGTAAACCAACTTTTTTATTCAGAGGGGAAAATTCAGGACAGAGTAAACCTAAATTGGACATGAAGCCTAAAAACAGAGGAAAAAAATAGAAATCAAATGTGACCGGCCCGGGTTTGATGATCAGTGGTGTATACTCCACTGTTACAGGTTGCTGGGTTTTACTGGCATTATGATGTCTTTCGCATCGGTCACCTTGACTCCCCGTTGGTTCTTGGTCTTTACCACCTGACGCTGCAGCGTTTGTACTCGGTCATATAAGTACATATTTCATCAAAAAACATTCAGTCTTTTACACAGAGGGCAGAAAGGGAGAACTGAGAAAGACACTCAGATGGCGGGAAGAAAGTCGCAGCCAACTGTGACTGAGACCTGCAAGTGTCAGTGCTCATTAGAGAAACCGGTTTATTCAGCCACAAACAAGACTGAGAATAACAAAAAGAGGAAAAGACAGCAGGAAAAAAAAAAACAAAGACACAAGAGGAAGAGGAGAACAGAGACGATGAGTGAGCAGAACGCGCTGATGGAGAGTAAACCGATATGTTACAGAAGTCTTTAACATCTCCTAAAACAAATTCTCTGAATTGTATATCACGGATGTGCACTGCATCTGTCAGTTCAGCAGCTACAGATATAGTTTATGTCTTCAATCTCTGGTGTGTGCTGCACATATCAATGCTTTACCAGGGAATATTGTTGACGTTCGTGCTGTTACGCAGGATGCTGCATATGCTTTACAGTGCATGTAAGCATTAATGTCTCCCAACCTTTGATCTTGTCTCCCAGCTGGCCGCATTCGTGCTCAGAGTAGTGGACGATGGGAGGAGGGGAGGGCGGCCGGAGGCGATCCTCCTCCATCTTGCGCCGGTGCCTCTCTTCTCTGGCCAACATGCGTTGTCGACACTCCCACTCGTAGAGGTCGTCTCTGGCCTGGGCGAAGTCCACGTGGAGACGACCTGTGTCCTTCTTGTCGGTGCTGGAGCCCAAACGGATGCGGTAGCCTGAGGAGGCAATGTTGGTGGAATTAAAAATGAGAAAAAAAGAAGGGATCAGTCAAATTTATTCATGGAGCAGATCTAGAACCACTTACACTTCAGGTTTGCTTTTTTTCCAGCTCCTTTAGGAAAGAGAAATGAGTAAGAACAAAGCGGTGTGCGGCAAATAAAAAGATCTGTCGGTACAGACACTGATTTTCAGCCTGCCTCGCAATCTGCTGATGAGTAAAATATCGCCAACATTTTTAACTTGCCTTTGGATGGCATTTTGCTGTTGTGATATATTTGACAACAGATAGGGACTGGGAAAATGAGGAGGAGGAGAAAGAGGAGAAAGAAGAGAACGTGATAAATGTCCCTAACTTGAGTCAGACTCATGTCACAGTTTGCACTACTGATGACAGAGATATCAGGCTGCCAGAGTGACAACTAATTTCTAACAACTTTCCACTTCACTTGTCCTTGTGTACTCAGAGATATGAGAGACACTCTATTTATAGTATTCTATGCTCATATCTAAGCGTTTTATCATCAGTAATGCGACAACAGTGTGAATGTGCTTCTCCTGGTTGGTAAAGGATGTAAAGTGAGACAGAAAGCACGCAACAGGATGGAGATTTAATTCTTGACCAGTAATGAGACAGTTTCCATCACCTGGCACAAACCTTATTTAAGCCATCACCAACAATACAGATAACAAGATAAACTAATAAACAACTCGTTCATTCGGCTCAATCTGTCTACTAGTCTTATTTCCTGATGTGTTGGGATGTGTGGATCCTTTTGAGCACTAGAGACAGGTTTCCTTTTGTCAACATGTGGGGGAGACTTGGAGAAACCAATTACCTCTGGTTGTAATGGAAAACTACAACCTCCCTGATTTTATCATTGCTTTAACATCCCACTTATTCCTACTTTGCATTTATTCACATCCTCACTTAATTTGCAATAAATGCCGTTTTTTGGATTTGAAGTGGCATCAGGCCCGTTTAATGATCTCACTGGTGATCAGATAGACACACTGTAAGTGGTAGCTTCAGTGTGTGTTCTGTAGCTTCAGTTTCTACAATCTAGTGGAATATTGCAGACACAAAGTATGTGTCGTTAAAGGCACAAAGCGTGGATCTGTGTGTGGGTTATTATGTATGGGAAAACAACACAGCCCTGTCATCGGGCTAATATATGTTGCTCAGCTTCCATCTCTGTCTCAAAGAAGCAAAGGGCACAGATGAAATTAGAGGATCCCTCATCCACAGAAGCGCGCACAGACCATTACTGTATATGCTCACGCATGAACACAAACTAATAATGCTGGGAATACCCGTGAACGGGGTGCTATGTTAGGTGAAATGAAATTTGAAAAGTCAGACTTTATTAACGGCAGTTTGCAGAGACATTTCTATAAAATGGTGTTAAATGGCATGTAGATGATGATTTATTTCATTCTCTCCATCCAAATACACACATGCCCCATTCCGTTGAACAAAATTAGTTTTTTCTGTTTGTTTTTTTAGCACTGGAGCAGCTCACCAGACAGGAAGAGAGCTTTGTCCACAGTGAACTCCTCAGCGAATCTGATGTGGCAGAAGTTCTTCTTGCTCTTGCGGATGGCAGTGATATCGCCACACTGTCCAAAAACCTCCATGATGAGCTGCTCGGTGGCGTTCTCTGGCAGACCTCCGACAAACACCGTCTTACACCCAGGAGGACGATCTCTAGTGGCAGGAGGAGGGAGGTCTGTAGACACAACAAATCCACAAATCAGCAGCTAAAACTAGTTTACCAAAAAGAAACCCAATGTGAGGGAAGTATGGAACACGAACACATGAAAGTTACATAAATGGCAATAGACATGGTGCATAACAGAAGAATAAAAAACTTGGAATTTGATCAAAGAGTTTGAAAATCATCCGCCTACGTTGTGGATCTTGATATTGCAAAATTCAATTAAACTGCATTATGCATACTGCGGTGCTTATGGCCTGAAGAATACGAGTGCTTAATGCATACATAATGATTACTTGGAGCAATGTGCTCGAATTTTTTTTTTCTTTTCTTGGATTAATGTTAATATCGGATGATTCCATGCGTGAAAATGAAATCTTTGTGGCCGCACAGTGATTACGAAGCCTCGCGTGTGGAACGTCCCCTGGATCGCCCAGATCACTTATTATAACAGAGATGAGTTTTGACTGATCTAATCTCCTATAGATCAGGTTTCTCATGCTTGATGAATGTGATTTGTGAGGTCTACGAGGAGTGAACCGAATAATCAGTGGAATGCTGAAGATACTATATGTTTGGCTCGCTGTTACCAGGGCCTCAGTGTTGTCAATCAGTATTACCCCGACCCAAAGATACCTGCCCCTCACATATGAGTGTGTCACTGAACATTGTTCCATTAGTATCGACTGAAATGGAAAAGACTTGTTATATAATCGTGTGGCTTGTTATCCTGCCATATTTAGCTGGGTGGGATTTTCTGGATTCTAGTCTGGCCACACTTCACCTTTCTTTAGTTCTGCAAAGTTCCAACACTTTTATTCCGTTTACTTTTTCATTTTGAACGTTTCTATTGCGAAATAAGAGGTGCTGAGGATCTTACCGTTTCTTTGGCAGCCAGTAACTCTGCTAGTGGATTTTAAACTCTAAGGCCTTTCAGATGGCAGGGTATACTGAAAAGTGTGTATCGTGGGCTGGTGGGTCACAAGCACAAACTGCTGCAGTTTAAGTTTAAGAGAGTGTCAGAATTTTTGCTATGATTCTTTTATAGATTCATGTGAAGCTGGTAATCTATAGTTTCTTAATTTGCTGTTGTTATGGACCCTAGACTTACAACCACACTGATGGAAGCCAATAGGGTTGTATTATGTATTATTATACTAATATATTAATGTAATAATAATAAATAATAATAAAAACAATGGCTTAAAGAAATATTTTTTTGTAATAATATTTGCATTTTCAGCTTGACCCTGAACTGTCAAGGTTTTATCTGTAGGCGTGCTTTCTTTATTAATTCATTGCTTTCAGCCAAAACATAAATGTCGATTCTTCTCAAGTCATAATTATGATGTAAAACTCAGCAACTATAAATCTGTAGTATGAATGTGCTAGTGAAAAGAACGGATTGTTATGCTTGCCTTGTTGGTTTGATGACCTTGAACTAGACAAGTGACTGGAAGCAAATAATTATAATGAAAAAAAAAACTTAAAAGTGAATAACTTTCTACAAAAGGAGTAGGGGGAATGTCAAGCAATGACAACATAATCCAAAATCACAATTTCCTCCTGGCTAAACAGAATTATCACTTATAATCCCCCTGCTGTCAGAGCTCCCTGTGCTCTGTTGCAGTACTCTAAAGAGTCACAACAAACCTGACAGTCCCTGGCTCCAAACCAACACACAGAAATAGATGTGTCCCTGAGGCTTGCTGTCTGTGGGGCCACTCACTGGTCTGCTACACTAACTCAGGCCATCACCATCCATCACCTGGACTGGCTAAATACCTTTTTATGGCCTTTGGGCTGCTCAAGGGAGGAGGCCTAAACCCTCTAAGGAGTCTTATTCAGAAGATAAACGACACATACACACAGTCATGTACACGCAATCAGTGTGTATCTCGCACGTCAACAAACAATCAGCGTGAACTGGCATGACACGTAGGAAGGGGCAGCACAGCTGTTAACATTTTGACACATCCCGAGCTTCTCCCTCTTACTAAATGAGTTTCAGTGACCTTTATGTCATTAGTCATTACTTGAAAATGACAAACATTCTTTTTAGAAAGCCCTCTGCATGATTTAATTCATCTGTGGTGGAATAATAATGGAGAGGAGACTGTGACAGAGTTTCTTGCTGACTAAAGGTATAAATTAGTTCATAAAACAAAACAATATCACAGTCAGCAACCTAGCCAAGGTAATGAAGACTTTAAAGACTAGTAGGAGACAAGGAGATGAACAAAAACAAGAAAAAAAACTGTCATCCATGATGACACATTTGGCACACGGTGCAAACAGACAGAGAAGGAGGGAGAGGCTGTCAGAGCTACAGAGCCATTGTTGCTTGAGTAAAAGGTCAGTGAGAGAGGACGCCACCTATGTGACGAGCAACGACTATCTATGCATGTGATGGATACCATATGCATCATAAATGCAGAGGTGGCGGCCCTTTCACTGAGTTATTAGCTAAAAGCTAATAGCATTTCATTTGCATTTTCTCCCACACTTGTCACCATCACCTAAGCACACACCACCTGCTTCTCAATGCTGCAGCCTGGGAAACATTCTCATAAGCTTTATGTAGGCTTAACATTATAGTGCACTCAGGGGAGACACATGGCGGTCTTATACAGACAAAAAGAAAATGATTTACTATATTTTTTGTGCTCACGCTGTGCACTCGCATCACAAAGTACCTGTGATAGCATGCATTATAAAATAATGATATGCCTCCATCAGCAATGTTCCCCTCTAGTTCCCCCGTCACCCTCACCCTAGTGAGAGGCGACGCAGCTTTAGTGCGGCAGATGCTAAGAATAACCTTAACTACAACTCGAACAATAACTCTCATCTAAAACCACCTTTGAAACATTTGGATGTGCAAGGTCTGCTCGATTTTCTCTGATCATTAGACTACAAAAGACTGTGCAGGAGTGGGCTTAGCCATGTACAGGGCCTTCCCTGAGGTTTTTATTTTTGAAAATATTAGCAGTGACAGTACAATCCGTGGTCTTTTTACTCCGTATTTATGTAAAGGAAAGAGCTGCCCAAGCATTCAAAACAAAACACTAAAATGTTGTTGTCTCTTTAATATTGATTGGTATGATTATGCTATATTAGGGTGACACATGGAAGTCAATCCAATAACCATAAAGTTTATGTTGTGGAGCTGATGAACCTCACACAACCTGGTTTTAATGTTGAGAATCAACCCAAACCAGTTTACTCTACAATTCTGCCAACTGGCTCAGAGATTGACTACTATTTCTTAACAAACAAACGGCTGGAAAAAAGAAATAAAAGACAGAAGAGTGAGCATACACACAAGGCCGGATTCATCACTAAGTAAGGAGTAAAGAAAGGAGTAAAGAAAGCAATAAAAACATTGGAGAGGTCACCGCAGTGTTGTGTTCGTATACTGAAATGGTTAAAAACATTTGGTCTAACAATGACATATTTTTCAGTTCTGCTTAACAAGATACAGATCCACCACAGTGAAACGTCATACTGTACGTAGTGTAGCTGCTCGCTCTGTCAGCCTCAGGGAGTACAGGTACCCATGCACACAAAACCCAGTGCATCTCCCTTTGTTCCTGTGAACTAGTTTAGTCAGGTTTAACTTTTAATTGGTCAGCTGTCACTGCGTCCCTCTGCAACATATTGCAAGTGTTGCAAAATGTTGTGGAGGGACGCAGTGAGTTTAAATTGAGCCCAACTGGATGTCACAGATAACAAAGCACATCTTAAATACAGTATGACTGATTTGGGAGGGAAAACGTTTGTTTGATGCAGTACGGTATGATCTTGAACAGGTTTTTGGTAGTTTGGTAGTAGAGCTTCTGAGACGGAACGCTATCGCTGTAGCTTTTCGCACCTCCCCTGTTCAGGGCAGTCTGGGTTCAGTCTGCCATGGCTGACGTTGCAATTGGCAATGCAACAGCAAATTTAAATTCATAATTTTCTCAACAAACAGATATTTGTAACAAAAGTGTCACTTTGGGTCCTCCACAACACCATCTGTTACTGAATCCATTTTATAATTTTCCTACAAAAGCAAAGTGAGCATTTTGACAATGCCGTGCCATATTGCAGATCTGGATGTTTTTCACAACGTGTAACTCTTTTGAATATTGGTGGTGATGGAGGAGGAGGTGGGGAGGCCAGTCAGTGGTAGCAGATTAGAATAATATCAGGGCTTACTCGGATTTGGAGGAAAAAGGGTGCAGCTCTTGCAGTGGATGATCTCCTTGACAACTGGTAGATCCTGGGAGAGAGGTTGAGGCACCAAACCTAGACCCGGCATCATTGGGTTGATTGGGGTAATGCCGGTTATCATGCCAAGGTTGGGGTCAAAATCTGGAAGCAGGAAAGTAATAATGGATGAGAATACACAGCAGCTTGCTTGTGGAACAACTTCCACAGAATGATTTCAACACAGACTAGTTTCCCACAGCGACCTGACCCCACTCTGCATCTCCACAGCCCCCACTGAACCTTTTTAGTTTCACGTCGCATTGTGTACTTACTCCCTGAGTGATTCTTCCGTCTGCAACAGTGACATACAAATGGTCAACACATAATGGAATACGCAGGCGGTCATGAATAAGTAATCGAGTAAACAACATGTATATTTAAATAAGTTTTTACTGAAGTACTCCTCTCGTTGTCACTCCCACTGTTTGAATAACGGCCCTAAGCATTAATAGACAGCTTTTGTACACTGTGGCACTCTAGATGGTGAAACATGTAGAGTAAATACATGCACCGTCGCAGAATGGAGCTGTTTGAAATGGAAATGGCGCCGGCCCCTCTTATGTGACTCGATGTCATCTGCTGAGGATGTGAATTTCGCAATCAGTAGAAAGTCTACATGCATGTGTACATGCAGACACGAAGGCCGCTCAAAACAGCCTAAAGATTATGCAAACTAATCAAAGTAAAATACGTGTGACAAACCCAAAGTGACATGTCGTCTGAAAACACACACGAAAAATGAAAACTTTAGTAAGTCTAAAAATATGGCTACTTGAAGAACTGATGCAAATCATACAGCAAAAATAAAAACAACTCTGTAAACGTTACACGGAAATTGAATGCAATGACTGAATTATTAATTTTGTTAATGTGAAATGAAACTACAATGTAAACAGCTATTTAATAAACACTGGAATTAAGCAGTGGAGTATGTGTTTAAGTTCCATTTTCTTGAAACGAGAACCAGAAAAACAAACTTGTTTAATTTCAACTTTTGATTGTCAATACAAATAAATATGAGGGAAAATAACGCTCGCTGTGCAACAATACACACATTGTGCTATAATTATACACATTATACATACAGGGACAAAAGATGGGAAAAATAGACCAAACCGACAAATGACAGTTAAATGAAAATACATGAAAAACAATATGATCCCTGTGTTACTGCAACGGTAAGATACGGCAACAGACGACTGATCAGAGCAGGAAATAACGGTGAGGTAGATAGATGGAAGACGGGAGGATGAGGCAGTCACGGCCATCATTTTACACAGAAAAAGATTTAGGACACAAACATCTGCCATTACGTTGAAAAGACTATAAATGCATGGCAGTGGACGGCTGCCCTGTTGAAGCCAGTACTAAAATGTCTTATAAACGGTACTTCTGGATATCACTATGCACTTTTGTTCAGAAGGTCTGTGCTTTATAAAATTGGGAAATGTTTCTTTTTATTTTTATGATTTTGTGCACTGTATATTGATACAATTTTATCTCATGAAGCAAAGAGCCTCATTGCAAATTTGCTAATGTCCCATCTGGAGTCTGTTATGTGTGAATCAACTTACATTTGTGTCAGTGTGTTTTGACTCTGAAATGATGAATAATATGGTTGAAAACTTGCCTGTAGTAACTGAGATTATTTAGTTGTGTCTCCATTTTTACTAATCAAGTTTCAGATATGTTTCATCACTGACTTATTCATTCCCTCCTACTTGAAAAGTCTTTTAACAAACTTAGCTACAGCATCTTAAATGATAACAGAATGCATTTGAATAAGCGTTTATTGTGGAGGATTTTGTTCTTTTGCCAGCCAGAGTGAAAAGTGCATTTCTTTTAAATAGAGCGACTGAGTTTTTATGCAGATTTGTTTGGCCGTGACCGTGGGCTCTGGCTCTTTTTCCATTCGTCTTAAGCCCACCACAATTTTACGTTGGTTTTTTTTTTCCCTCATAAAATTTCCATGTCACACTTCTGGGACTTAACAGAGGGATCTGTGTTCTATTTCTAAAAGAAATAAATAAGGTTTTATTGTTAGTAAGAAACAGACACTAAGAGCGTGCACAGGTGAATTTAGGTGACATCCTGTGCGGATATGCATTAATGGGGACAATAACCTCACATTCAGTCCTAATAAGCAAACTACAATGCAAAATGCAATCTCATGCTTTAGTTCAATATGGGGCTACCATGTATCTGAAACTTCCTGTCTCCAAGGCTAAAGTCCCAAAGCCAATGCTCGTAAGTACATCTAGGCCTGCATCCAAAAGTACCATTAATGGTGATCAATAAGATTTTAACGTCAAGCCTAAATTGCGTTTGTAGCCAGTGACGCTAAAATGAGGGGAGTATGAAGTGGACTACATCATCCAAATTCTGGGACCCCAAGTCAGACAGCTACATCCACCAACCATCAGCTGTTATTGTGTGTGAGTTGGTCACAGGCACAGTCCAAAACGATAAAAGGTAACAGAATCACTGTTGGTCACATGATACGGGTATAGATGCCAAGTTTTGCAGGTACTTAGGATTAAGGCACGTTTCTTCAGATGGGCTCTAATTTCGCACAGCAAGGGAACCGAGACAAGAGGAGAGACCCAAATCTGGCACAACATCTGAACGAAAGAAAATGCTGCTTCTGTGTTATCTGGAAATGTTACATTTGTTTTCTATTGCCTTTTATTGAACATTTTGTACCATTGAGTCCTTCTACATGACAACCCCCTCCACACTATGATAACCTGCTACACACCCTAACGAACAAAGGTAACTTGGCCCATAATAACTTGTGAAATAAAGGATCCAGGGGAAGCATATGCTGGAGAAAGAGAGCGGGATCGGAACCAGGGTTGGCTCATTACCAAATGTTTTGCCAATAATTTCTTACAACTCAACAAAAGCCACAGAGTCATAAAGCCGAGACTAGGGGCGGCATCTCAAGAGGCAGGATAGATGCAGACTTAAATGCATAAAAATAGCACTTGATATTCCATATCAACACTTGCACTAATCTCCTGAAATAAAACCGTATTTATGTATGTTTTCTCTGCAGCCCTTCCAGGGGATTTATCCCCATCCCAATTCATGCAGTGGTTAACTCTGAAAGCACAGCAAAAGGTCACAACCATTACTGCTCGCGAAAGTAAATCACTCCTGGCAACAGTAGCTTGGATGTGAATGATCACACAGGGATAAAGCTGGGATTGTTTAAAGGAACCGGCACATCTCACTGTGGACAGCATTTGTATAAAACATTGCGTTTTAACCTCCAAAGTTGTAACATAAGTTGTCCTCTGAGGTTGGTACACATTCCTCCTTTTCAGGAAGAGTGGGGAGTTGTGGATTGTGTGAAGCCTCTGGCTATCGGTGCCATTCCCTCCTCTCCGACTGCCAGGGTAGACGTCACTCCTAGCAGTCAGCTGTGGCCGAGTGTGGGGGTGGGGCGGCTGGACCGGAGGCTGCTGTGAGGCATGCTGGATAATATTTTCTAATGAGGCAAGCATCCCACACCACCTGCAACCCTACCAGTGGCAAAAATATCCCTGGTGTCCCCCACTGCAGCTCCTTATCGGGACATTCCTCCAGCAACCTGCAGCGCGGAAAAAAAATCCCCCCCATGTGTAGACTCTGTTTGAAAAAGTTCCTCCTGTACATCTAAATAACAATCTGGTTTCTCATGGTGCCTTCTTGAATCCATCTTCTTTATCTGACACTTTCGTGCTCAAATCTCTATAACAAATCTAGCGTTTAACAGTATCTAACCTACGATCTCACTTATCTGCCATCAGTGCGAATAACTGTCACAAAGTCCTATTTCAGCAGCTATATAACTGCTGCTCTATTTTTTGCCAGACGTACCATATCTCCTAAGTAAGGGAGTCTTCGTCTCTCCCCTCTGTCCGCCTACACAAAGCCAAAAACCTCTGGCACCTCATCGCAGCTCCTGAGCAGTCAGCAGAAAGGGACGCGTTCAGTCAGAGCAAAGGAAAAATGCTTACGGCAAAGGAATAACTGTCAGCTAATGCATTTCCTCATGTTAGCCCAGGTGAGCTAATGTGGGAGAATGAGACGACTCTTACGCATATCTGGGGGGTCTTGTACTCTCTAAATTCACACAGGAAGACATGCTTAGATGATTTGTTGCGAGGCGTGACAACGATTTGTGTGTCTGTTCGTGTGTGCCCCGCGTGTGCCGTGGCGACTGCGTAAGTGATGAGTATGATGCCATAGACAAAGAAGTGCTTGTTTATTCAGAGAACACTCCTCTGTCCCCGGAGCCTACTTATTTATTCTCCAGGGTGTTTGTGCTGAAGTGTGGGTATGTGTATCTGTGTGCGTACACACGTGTGCGCATAAGTACGTATGTCTAAATTAATTTTGGTGAAGTGCAAATACATTTGTGTGAAGAGCTAAATGGTACCTATTGTATATGTTACTCTATGTGTGTGTGTGTGTGTTTCCTTTATGTCCTCTGTTGGCTTGGCATGCCTTTCTCATTCCTATAATGAACTTTGACATGAGGTGGAATCCAAATATGAGAAAATTAGATTGGCTAATCAAACCCATTATTCCTGTGAATAGAGACATGCATTCCTCTAAGTGGAGCTTATAACAGATGTCTCGGGTGTTATGTAGGTACTGAGAGACTATTCTGTTATTCTTTGAACATTCTGAGTTAGACTAAATTGCGAAATGAGAATGCCAGGCAACAGAAAACACTTTTTTAACAATTTTTTTGACTTTTCAGATGACGTACACTATTCTGAAATGCTTACGTAGTTCCTTATTGTTAACCTACATTTGGGGTATAGCTGAGAATCTCCAGAATTTGGATTCAAGTTATTCTACCTTTTTAAAAAAATAGAGGAAAGACATGAATAGTCAAGACGGCGTATTCTCAACCTCACAGCTAATTGGTAGATTCAACATATCATCATGTCTCGTGTTGCACAAACGTTCTTGGGAGGTCTTTATTTTCAGAGCCACATAGAGGAGCAACTCTACAGCTTTGCATCTGGTTCAACTTAAGAGTCCGGAAGTGGTGGAAAGAGCGTGGATGAAGGCTAGGGAAATACATGGTGAATGCTCCTGGAATAGGATATACCCACGCCGTCTCCATCACATGTCAAAAATATCCAAACCAGATGCTGATTCCTGCTGGTACAGCTGCCCTGCATTCATGCAGTTTAAGCTCTGTCTGGGATTTCTCTGATTAGATTTTGGTCTTGCTGACCACATGTCACGACTTAGACCCAGTTGTTTGTCATGGTTCATGATTTGCCTGGCCAGTGGCTCAGTGTTCAAACTCACTCTAAGGTAACTCAGTTTCCAGGTTTCCTTGACCACCAGAGCTCCTTTATTGTTTTATGATTCTACATGGGTCAATGCAGCATGTTTGACTATGTCCACAGTCTGCAGAATGGCATCAATTCACTGAGACCGATGCAGATAATGGCCACAGTGGCGACAAACAATGACAACCAAAATTTCCAGTGAGGAGACTGCCACTGCAGCTGTTCTGAAAGGAACCAAAAAATCACTATGGTATTCATGCTTACAGTATAGCCTAGCAATTCAATTTCTGCTGGGTAATAATACGATGGGAAGAGTCAGAACAGGGGAATTCCTAAACAGTACGCTAATGCAAATACTGTATGCACTAATAAAATTTTGGTGTTCAGGTCCACTGTTCTGTCCATCTGTAGAAATAAAACTGTCATTACTGGAAACCTGCATCAGGATCTGCAAGGCCGCGGAGTTTGGAAGCTTCTGTCCACAGCGGCTGTTAATCCAGATGTCTGTCTGGAAAAATACACTTGGCCGAAGGCAAAGAAGGAACTCGATGGTGAAGAAATACATTTCAGGCCCACAGTGGCTCAGAACAAACTTTAATGAATAATGAATATATCCCAGCACAGTCAATCCTTTTTGATTAATGAATGAGCCAGAAACTGAAACGCCATAACACATGAAACCCACATGCAGGAAACATTGGAACATTCATACACGCTCACAAGACTGAAGTAAAAAGGGACAGGGAGTGACAGGAATTCCCTTCCGTTGTTTAGAGCGGAGACAAAACGGAGACAGAGATGATGTTGAACCGTGACGGAGAATCGATGGCTCACCCACATGGATTATATCAAAGGCCCAAGCTACTCTGGTAAAAAGACTGCACGACAGCAAGAGACTGCGGGACTCCATGTGGAGCTCATTGTGTTGTTTAGTTCGTGTGGGCCGCTGACTGACTGACTGACTGACTGAGGATCCAAAACATGAATAAGCACCCAGACAGGTAAGGAGCTGGCCAGCCAAGAGCTTCTTCATCCTTCATTCAATGTAAAACCAATCCCTCAATCCCTCTAGATAAGCAAAAAATAAGTGGGTGGAAAAAACATTACTTTATAAAATTATTGTACAGTTTAAAAAGACGATAAACAGCAGATGTATTTTTACTATCCGAAGGCGAAAACATCAAAACACATACCGTTCTCCCGATATCCAAACAAATAATGATGAGAACAGTTCCGGTCCCATTACGCTCAGGGTTGCTGTTATTTTAGTATTGCTCTGTGAAGGACCTCGTCTACGTTCCTAACGCTTAGCTCTCGCAAACACATAAATAATCAAGCAAGCGCTGCGAAGCTGCACTGCAGAGATGATGTTTTGGTGCATTTTGTTTTGATGAATTGACAACGTTACTGTACGTGCGCGCGATGTAACACCCGACGCACGACTGTCCATCAAGTGAGACAAACGCACGGTGTCATAACGGGAGATGATACAGAACAAAGCAAAGCTGAAGAATGCCATTCCACTGTGGAAAACAAAACAGAAACTAATAATAAAAAAAACCATCTTATTAAAATTCATACTGGAAAACCAAAGACAGATCTTCCACTTATCTGTCAGTTAATTAAACTGTGAAACTGGATTTAATCCTCAGTGGAATTCTTTGCCCGAGTTTAAACATTAATGTACTCCGCTGTTGCTATGCTTATTTGCAGTCTAATGTGAGCTCAGCTCCCATTTCGGATGGTGATCAAGCCGCTGATGAGAGCCAAGTCAAGTTTTTTATACGAAAACAAAATTGTGTCAGCCAATCAGAAGCAAGCACGTTACATGGCCACGGAATAATCTGAATATATCAACTGAAAATTAGGGAACACCCCATCAATTACGGTACTTGCCAACTGCTGGACTGCAGCTTTTATTCATACGCAGTTTGAGTCCAGATGAACATTTCAGAGTGATTGAGTGGCGTCCAAATGAATAAAAGCTCTCAGCTCGCTGAAAAGCAGATGTGGTTGGAGGTGACAGTGGCTGACTCAGCTGTTTTGTCACATTAATAAAGACGTGCGTAATTTAAGGTGGTAAAGGGGAGAACGGGCACAGGGAAGAAGATGGAAATGTTGGGAATCACCGGCTGCTGTTCCAGGTGATCCATTAGTGGAGACACAGCTGGCTGCTCCAATCGACTTCGATCCTCCTCTCCTCTATAAACCAGACCTATTTAGTGTGTGCATCATGATGTCTTAGAGGAGACCATTCCCCTTACACCAACAGTTCAAAGCTGGACACCT
>OMNV01009967.1:21376-38484 GCA_900303265.1 Brotula barbata | reverse complement strand
GTGTGTCTGTGGGCTCTGTCTGTGTGCGCGGAGCAGGGGAAGACAGAGACGGAGAGGGTGAGCAACCACAGCTAGCTGGCTGGATAATGAATTTACTCCTGCGGCACTCTTTAAAGCATAATTACACTCATCAAAGCCAAGAAGTCCTGTCTCGCCCACTGACTCTTAGCTAAAACAAAGGCAGAACAAAAACACCACAGCTTAATTCTCTCTTTATACTATTGTTCCACCATTTCCTCTACAAACCACAATGTCATTTCAAGTATTTCTCCAAAGCCTGACACCTTTTCAGCAGATTATTTCTGGAAATAACTTAATCTAATGTACATTTTAGTTCAGCCTCAGATGGCTGCTGTGTGAATGCCTTTTTATACTTTTCAGTCCCTATTTAGACGATTTATAACTTGCGGTCTGGCTTTCTACAGTGCCCGGTGTTTTGGGGCGTGGCAGTCCATTTTGCTATTTGGACGGTGTGTAATCTCGTATAATCACGTGAAGCTGCATATGTAAGGCACATATGAATACTATATTCATTAAATAGTAGAAAAAAACTGACAATTAAAGTGTAAATGCATTTTTTTACCCCAACTATTTGCCTGACCACTCCTCGTTTTGTCTTCAATCGGTCTACTCACAATCAGCCTGCAGTTCCCAATTAAACTTGGTTTAAGTTCACATTTTATGTCCGGCTCTGTTCTGAAATTCAGACCCACGTTCCCATCACTGTCTGCCCTCCTTGTCTCCCCGTTGATCCCCACCTTGCACCTCCTATTTCTCTGGGAAAAGGTCATGGTTATGTGTGAGCACTTGGTCGTGTGTCCAGGCACGCAGAGGGTGTGTGTGGTGAGCATACTGAGGGAAACCCTGTAGGGACTTTCCATTCATTTAATACAGATCTGCCCACAAGAATCTGCCAGAGGATAGATACCATTTTTACAGCCTCACCGAAACATCCACCGTGATCAATAGATACATCTCGTAGCGGACAAGGTCACGATTTACCCTTGACATCAGGAAACTGACAGACATCAGCAGAGTGAGAGATCAATTATCAAGTTCCTTTTCACCCTGCACAAGTCCGATGAAACTGCTGCTGTATTTGAGGTGTGGAGCAGTCGTAAGGATTGGTTAGTGCTTTAAAGTGCACATTTCCAAAGAATTTAAAAAATACGAAATGTGAGGGCGCGTTCGTGTGTGTGTGTGTGTTAATGAACATAACACATAGAGGGCGGGTTTAGCGTTAATTGCCTCAGCCCTCTGCTTGATGAGGTGATTTAGTCACGTGTAAATATGAGATAAGCTCACACACACACACTTCACTTCATCTCAGCATAATAAACAACTTCAGTCTTTTGTTTCCTCGGCGAGGTATTTGTATCTCCTGAGGATTTATCATCTGCCTACAGTATTTTTTGGGGTCTTAATCTCTCACCATTTGATTACTCCCAGCTAATTAAACAAGGGGAATGCCAAGCAGGTGACAGAGGGATGGAACAGTGAGGTGGCATGAGTCCCTGCCTGGAAGCCAGGGCTCCACTCCCACACAGCAACCTGTCCTGCAGGGCGTTCTGACTCTGCCATCTATTCTCCTCAGTGTTCATAATTTATCTCCATATTTTATGCAATATAACCGTACTAATATGAATTTGAGTTAGCAAAATGAAGTAAATCTTTACCGCTGTCCCATGTTTTATTCCCTGGTCAAGTAATTTTAACTTTGCTTCGCCCTCAGTAGTGGACCGCCGGAGGCTAGTGAGAGGGTGGAGCGCCAGGTTTCAAATCTCTGTGGCTGGGAATGAGGAACTGCTGAGATCAGCATCCAAAAGCCATATTAGTGAGATGGAAAGGAGCACAGTGGGGGGAAAAATTGCTTATAGATTTATTTCTGTAAAAATTGGAATTGGCTACAATCCTTTCCCCCCGTTTTCTCCTTCACCAAGTTCAGTGGCCCCAATGAATTTTTAGCAGCAGACACAAATCTTTTGCTGTGCGTCCATTTGGTGTGACAGTTTGCCACCCACACGGTGGCTTAAATGGAGGACTGAAATGGTGGCACACAGATATGAAGAGGACAGTGATAAATGTCACAGATGACAGTGAGTTTGTCACAGGCAAAAGATGCCCTTTTCCTCAGTCCCCCAGCAGAGATGTTCCCTGCTCAGGTCTCAATCCCTTGTCAAGTGGTTGAACCTGCACATCCATATGCATGCTGCTACACATGAAACAGCATGCATCTGCTTGTCGTGGCTGCCCCGGTAAGCAGACTGACAGGATGTCCTTAGCCCAAGGCTTCGGAGACAAAACAGGAATTGCTGACCAAGAGAAAGAAGCCACTAAGATCCTTAGGGCAAACTGAAGAGATGCTGTGACTACTGCTGTGGTCTGGCTGGCAACTTAGACTTTGTCAGCAGAATAGCGCAGAGATATTCAAATGAACCTCTGTTAGCAAATTAACAAGTTACTTACTTATGAGACAATGGATGCAGTGCATTGAGGGGATGTGGTTTTTAATGAAAGGTGAGCATTTTCCAGCATTTGCAAACAAACTGTGTTTGTTAATAACAAATATTTATTGTGAGGAAAAAACTCTGCTATAAACCTCTTTTTTTCCAGCGTTCTGGCAATTAGTTTGTGTCAATTTGATTTTATAATAGAAAAATAACTGTACCTGCGCACCCTACCCTTTTTTTTTTTATAATAACAAGAATAATCTGTCACTGTTATTCCCAATGAGGGGAAAGAAAATATGGTATATTCTTCATTGGTTTTATCTTGAAAAGCAAGATTTATGTGCCAATTGAGCAATCTTTTTCATATTTTCAACTTTTATAAATAAAGGCTTTCTAAATTATGTGTCTGTACGGTACTTTAACGCTGCACTTTAGAGATAATAAACCCCACTATCTCAAATATGAAGTGCCACCAGCAACACTTAATTAATCTTAATTGCCTTGAAACAAGCCAGCCTGCAAAATCGCCTCGTTTTTCTAAATGACTCTCCCCTCAATGATACTGCATGCAGCCATTTTTCCCCCTGTCTTTCCTGCCGTGATGAAATGTGCTTTTTGTTGCTATCTATTCCTTATCCACTCTGTTCCGCCACACACTCTTCTCTCCGGCAGAGGAAAAGCTTTCGGAGGCTGCCAAAGCAGACCCATCTTCTGCTTGGCAGTCTATTTGCTGTTGTTGGTGGGGAATGAGTAATGGCAGCATCACTGTCCTTATCACCAGTCCACACACCTGCACTCCTCCCTGTGCCACAAGCTTAATTGCCCCTGCACCCCAACTCCTTCCTTCAGGTCCTGATATCTGCTTATGCTCTGCATTCCTGGATAGAGGCCTTATGTCCATTAGTGGCATTGCTGAACGGGATTTATAGCTTTACTCAAGTCGGAGACGCTCAGAAAGCCTAGACTCAACCTGGCTGGGGCTTGGAGGGGACGGATGTAATGTGGGTGAACTGGTCTTTTGTTTTACCAGCCTTGCTTTCTGCACCGACTGTGTTTAAGAATGTGACTGGTGCATTTTGGAATTTTTTCATCATGAGTTTTACACCTTTTCTACGATGTAAATGCATTAGTATTTACTACTATGCAAAGTCCATTACATTTGTACAAAGTCCCTTAAATTGCACTGACGTTTTTGCCTGAAAGTGGTAGAAAGAAAAGAAAAAGATCCGTTGTGGAAGACTTCATCACATTAAATGTTCTGTAGTGTTTCAAGTGGATTAAGCAACAGCAGCGAACAGGACCTGGCATCACGCATAATGTCTGCATTTTTCTTCTCAAGGCAACATGTCTTTGTCTTGCTGAATGGTAAATGAACTATTTTAAGTCCTAGGTTGTTGCTTTCTCAGCACCACACCTCCTCTGACAGGCCTGTAATAGCCTTGTCTCTCAGTCAAGCCAGTGGACGAGGTCCAATCCATCTTCAAGGCCTTGTGAAAGACTTCTCTCGGGAGACTGTGATTGTAGCTCAAGAGATTGTTTCTATTATCACTCTTTCTAATAATGGAGAAGCGGGATGGGGTTATATGCTTGGATGGGCTTTTTTCTTGCTTGAAAATGCACTCCAGTGCACTGTCTCTGGTTTAATCTGCTTCAAACCGTCTTTCCTCTCTTATGCCCCAAATGTCTCAGTTGAAGGAAATGAATGTTATAATATGCCTTTTTAGCACTTTTTTTTTCTTTGCCATCTGTGAGTGTTCTTTTTTTTGTTTGTTTTTTTTACAATAAGGAGATGGAGCCCGAGCCAAGCAGGTCATTTTTGTGCGTGAGATTGATTGTAGTTGGTTTATTCAGGCGAGCTGCATTCTCAAATAGAAACAGTGGCAGTGGCCCCTGCAGCTCTGTCCTCTGTCCTGGAGACAGTAGCAAGTACAGTTACACTACTGTCCTGCCACCAGCCTGCTGGGTCAGGACAGTGCTAAGAGGCTCCTATTGGCAACCCGCCCCTCCCAGTGATGAATGTTCAGTAGCTCAGTGGATGACGCCAAATTTTTCATCATTAATCCAGGCCATTATGAGGCTGTTTCCCCAGTATTGATTCCCAGTCCAGTCCAGCTGACGCAGCCCCTCAAGGGTGGATAGGGAGAGATCACTGGGGAACTGGGACTGGGCCACAGCCAGGCTGCCCAGTCAGGTGGGAAAGCTCAGATAAGCACAGATGAAATTAAGTGGTGTTGGCTTGTGAATTCTAATTATCCAATACTGGGTTTGTAGCTTCACATTCGTACATATACTGAAGATAGTGTGTGTGAATCGACATCATTCTTATGGGAGTACAATTGGGAGTCAAGGCAAGACTCCCAGATGTTCGCTGATAACCCAAAGTAAAGCCGGAGACCTCATACAGAGAGACGCTTGCCCTCTACCGATTCATACTCCCTCACACACACACACACACGCACACATGCACTCCAGTGATCCCAGAGAGGCAGATGCACCGCAATTGTCTTAATTGTATTCACCACTTTTCCCTGATTTGTACTCTGTTACCCCTCAAGAGTGGCCCAAATGTGATTGGCCTGCTGTTGCACACTTCCAATATTCCAGAAAATGAGAAGAACTAAATGAATTATATCTCGCCTGGGAGAAACACAGAGCAGGGAGGTTTGGCTTCTTTTTTGCAAATGATATCAAATCAAGGAAAGGAAAGTCTGTCAGCTGTGAAATTACCGATCATCCCGGTCTTTCTTGTTTCTGCTCCTCCAAGTGAAAGCAATGGGGAGCGTGAAAGAGGACCGAGCAGCGCTGCTGGGGGGGAGGAGGATTTGGCTCAGCGTGAGTTCTGACCACCCCCTACTTTCATTGCTTGTTGAGGCCAATCTTGGAATCGCTGATTGTGTGTCCACCTCCTCTGACGAAGGTAGGATTCAATCTGTCGGAGGACAAAGACGAGGCAGTGGGCTTTACCTCCAGACTGCCAAACGAGGGTCACCATGATGTCCAGATGATGACTTTATGATTTTGTTACTCGCCAACTGTCACCGATGCTACACGTGATGCCTCTTTGTACTACCGTACACACATTGTACCTGCAAAAAGAACGAGAGATGACGTTCTAACAGGTTCGAGGCTAATTGAGCTTCATCAAGCATAGCCATATTGTCCATAGCTTCTTATTAAACCATCGGTGCTGTGACAGTCACTTCAGCCAGAGCAGTATCGAGAGGGGAGGGGGTCAGATGGACGAGGTAATTACCCGGATCACTGAGCATGAAGGTGGGGCCATGGACCGCTGTCACCACTGAGCTAACAGCTGGAGGCTAGAGCTCCGTCAACAGCTGGGTGATTACAAACACACGTGCACACACACGCACATACAGTCCACAAGGAGTCACCTGTATTGAGAAGAGACAAGTGGCCATTGCTGTGATAATCAATGGCACAGTCAGGAACTGCTTTATTTTCCTCCAGTGCTGTGCACTCCACGCAGAAAACCCATGAACATATACGATCCACAGCTGTCGCATACTGTTCATGCACTCATTAGGGTTGGATGAACCTCCTCCACACTCGCGTCTTCTGCCTGTGTGTTTTGAGCTGTTGACATCCCCGTCTCTCCCCTTTATCTTCCCACATGAAGAGAATAGAGACATTAATAGAGCTGGCAGTCCTACTGTGTGAGTTATTACGCTGCTCCTTCCCTAATGGAGAAAAATTTAATTATCAGCTAATTTGCTGTGTTGTCTCTGGTGACACAAAGTTCCCCATAGTGTCAGCTCATATTAAATGCTCTGCTTTGACTCCTTTATTGAGACACAGGGACTAACTTCACCAGGTAGGCATGATGAAATTCTGGGCACTTTGGCCAACACAGCACTTAACACACAACAGGCCATGTGTTGGTATAGAAGTGCTTTCTTCATCTCTGAACTTTAGATTGAATTCATTTCTCATTTGAGGCAGTGCTAAATTAAATAATCTTGGTGACCTTGTGTTCTTCTTTTTGCACGTGTCAAGTCTTTTAAATATTTGCAGTCCTCATATGCTCGCAGTGATTACGTTCTCAGCTATCACAGCGTAAAGTACAACGAATGATTTAGTTCTCTGTGAGCAATCCACATTAGACCTCCGACGTCTCTTTTATTGTAATCTGCTAAGTGTATTCCGTAGTGTTGGTCATTTATCTGCCTATCATATCTCTGCTCATAACCACTGGGTATAATAACAGCGAGCAGCGGAGCCATCTTCCTTCCACATATAATGTGGATGTCATCCAGTGGGACCATTAAGACAACGTGTTATGATTGGGCGTCTTGAGCAGTGAAAGGGATTGATTTCCATTTACCCCCCATTAAATCCTCAGACATCTGGCATGCCTTTGCCAGCAAACTTCTAACTCCTCCTTTTCTATTTCCTGCTGAAATATTCAGGAGCACCTCTTGCTTTTGTGCCTCTATCACCTCCCTGTCAAAAGACCCTCTGCCGAATTTATTTTGTATATTTATTGAAAGTGTCCGTAAACCGTGTCAATCAAGTGATCTTATTTGATGTGACCCCATGATTGTGTTCCTCTCCACAGTAGCTAGTGTATGTCAGTCAGTGAGTGAGTAAGTGTGTTTTCTTATACAGCGCTGGCATGCTTGTGGTGTCTCCAAGACTGTGTGTAGACGGCTTTGTGTGTGAGTGTGAGAAGGGACGATGTGCAGACACTGATGTGTTTTGTGTTATTGTGTATTAGACCTGTAGGCCAATTGAAGAGACAGAGGGGGCACATGAAAAATACATGACATTCATCCCGCTACAGTGCACACAAAAGCCTAATTGGAGCAAGACCCCCATTCGTATTTGTGTACAGAGAGGCAGGCAGAAGTGGTGTTGAATCAGTTCATCTGGCCTTTGTTTTATCTCTGTCTTCAGATGGTTTTCTTGGCTTTTGTCTCGTGCTATCCCAAAAGGAAACAACAAAATAACCTCATTATATAGGTTAAAGTCGAAACAGTACACCTGATTATTTGGGAATGGGGTCCACAGTTACACCTGAATTGGACTATGCGTATGCATGTTATGCTCAATCAGCATCTGTTCAAAACTTTCATCCATTTTGTGGATATTGCATCAAATGAATACATATGAATTCATATGTGTAGATGAAGCAGTCAAATTCGTACCTAATGAGTAATTTTAGATTGAAGATTTTGATTCATATTTTCTTTAATTAGATAAATTTTCCAAAATATTTTAGTGATGGCAGAGCTTCAATACCACCATCCTCACTCTAAACATTCTGGTGGCTCTTGCTTGAGTTGCCCGAGGCTCTGTCAAAAGCGGTGTAAATATATGGGTCAGGAGTGAGAAGTGTTTGGACCCCACCAACCCCCACCCTTTCTGCCAGCAGTTAAAATAAACAGCACACAGCTGCTTATCCATGCGTATTCGCCTGCAACACAATATCTTATCAGCCGAGGATCCACATTGGCCAAATCAATTAGAGCCTGCGAATATCTATGGATCGGCAGTGTGAAAGCATCATCATCCACCCAGCTCCTCCTGAGAACAGCCAAATTAATAACTCTAAGTGGATAATGCCCTTGCTCCTATCAACATCAAAATTGAATTCCTGCAAGCAGCTGAAATATAGCCAGGGCGCGTGACGCTGTGGTAGTCAGCATCGGAGGCTTTTGCCGTGATTGCTGTGAACGAGGACAATCCTGATCAGCGCATTAACATTTGAAATGTAAATTGTAAACAGTATCTAATTGGCGGAGAGTGTTTAATAGAAGTGTTCCTGGAGCCATTCCTCTCAAGACTGGCTGTGCTCGGCATTGATTCTCTGCCGAGTGGCTCCGTTTAGAAACAAAGAAAGCGCGTGTGGGGAGCTATAGTTTGGATAAAGCGTCATGTCGCGTTGAAGTGGGTCAAACAGCAGCCAGGTCCACTCTCTATCTTTGGAGCTGGAGATGTTCAGGGAGGGAGGGAAGCGAGGGCTGTCGGAGAAATAAGTACAAAGGACAGAATAAGTGCTTTTACATAATGCATAGTAACATGAGAGCCAACAGAGACCTCCTCTCCTATTTTAATACCTACTCACTGTTGAGATCCCATTGAGTTGAGAGATGTTTTTAACCACTGTGGGTCATCTTCCATGCCAGCAGCGGCACAACACACTCATACAAACAGTCGTTTTTTTGGCACCACTCACACCGAGCCCATTCAAATGATCCGTGTTTGCTTTTTTAAAGACAACAGTAATTTAACATACTGTCTTCACTTTTTGTCAGGTCAGAATTGGTTTTGTTCCTGACATTTGTCAATCTGTCTTTTTCAGTAGAATAACATGTTGAGGATTCTACTGTCCAAGGACCTAATGTCACGGTTTACACCCCATCATAAATTCAACTCAACAATGACCCTGATTCAGACACGGCCTCTTCCGTGTCCTGTTCACTCCACTTTTGGATGATGTGTTGTTCATTTCAAGGTCTTTTACTTCTTGATTTCTCATTTCCTGCTTTCGTTTGATCGTTTTTCATGCTTGTCAGTCTGTCTTGATCTCTTGACGTCCCCTTTGTGCTTTTTCATTCGCGTCATGATTTCACTCAACTCCTCCCTGAGTGGATAGTCAGTTTAAGTAGTTCTTGTCTTTGTCTGTAGTATGTCATCCACAATGACATTGGAAACTGTTATATAAAAAGAAAAAAAGTTTGAAACACTACCAAGTTGGAATGTGTGGAAAAATAGATATTTTCATGGACTTCTGGGTTTATTTTAATAATGCAGGAGTTTTATAATTGTGCTCACTATGCTAAACTCTTTATTAGATGTTGTAAGCTGGAAATGTGTGAAGGGGGAGTGGAAGAGAGGGAAGAAAATGCAAGAAAATAAATAAATGTATTATATTTGAGTGAACAGAACCAACAGAAAAACTTTTGAAACTATTCTCAACAAGCAAGATAATGAAAAAGGCCTAAAACAACCATCTGTTTTAATCAAATTATGGTGGCTACATGACATTTGAAAAATTATCAGTTTTTGGCCTAACTTGCCTCTAAATGCACTGATTATGTTATAGCTTTGTCGCATCATAGTCTGAGCACCTAGACTAGCTACCTTCTTAAATCTTTTAAACATGAAATTCATCAGGTGATGCACTCACACATTCATCAGGGTTTAAAAGTGGTCAATGAGGTGGACAAAGGGCCAAAAATTCACCTGTCTCTATCCTCTCTTTTGTCCTGCTCGCTGTGGAACGGTGCGTGCAGTTATCAGGCTCCACAATGATCTGATATGAGGGGAGATGGGGTCAGGTAATTCACTGGCCTGCTTGCAAACACTCTTTCATGCTAGACTGCCTTTCAATAAATAAGGAATGTCTGCCTCACCAATATAATATTAAACTGATTCCCTTCATGAACGAAGGGGGGCTGGGTGGTACCTCTTTGGTTAGCTGGTGGTGGAAAGGCCTGGAGGCCACATTGCTAATGGATACACATGCACACACTGTTTTGAGGATTAGACCAAAACCTATCTGCGGGGAATACAGCCCAGGAAAGGAAATGAGGTTGTGGAAAATGAAGGCATCTCACATCTCATTTCAATATCAAGTCACTATTACACTTTTCCACGGTTGTTTGATTGTTATGCTGCACAATAGAGATGGAGGAACGCATGAAAATGAAATTGATGTGTCTTCAGTGAAATGCTAATAATAGCGCAGGATTGATGCATCCCCTGTAGCTAGTGCTCCTCGCTGTGTTTACCTATGGATTCCTCTCACCTTCTCTCATCCAAAATTCACTTTACTCCAGGAGACAGCCCGATGGTTACGGTCTGAGTGAAATAACAGCAGGGCTAAGGCCAGAGAGGATGAGCACCATGCCAAAGAAGAGACACGGGGCACACTTTCATTCACAGTCAGCGAGAAATACAGTCACTGCCCTTCAGTTAATTCTCATAATTTTCATGATTATACAAGATAAAGTATTATGCTGGAGGCAAAAAGAATAATTGCTAATGGTAGTTTTAGAATGGCCTGATTCTGGAAATGAGAATGAGGGTGACGGAGAATATTTCAAGTCTTTATCTTCAGCTTTCGTTAATGTAGGTTTAATGGAAAGGATGCTGAGAGTGGAATGTTAATTATCACTCCATTCATTTTTCACAGTGAAGAAAGCCAAGGATGGTTCCACCAGAACAAAGATGAGTCAGACTCATTGTGAGACAGGAATGTTTTTTCATAACCTGCGCTTGTGTCGATCAGTCTCGTTGCATGTTAATGTCGCCCACAATTGGCTGCTTATCGGAATCTTGTTCATACACCCAAGTCTCATGTTTGGTGCAAAACATAGTTAGAAAAGCCTATTTTTGTGTGTATTCACCCAATAGTCATGTTGAATATTGATCTACACTGTGACTTCAAAATCCTACACGTGTATCTTCTGTTCTTATCTCCTCTGGGCTCTCAAATATGGGGAAAGTGTCTGGAAGGTTGTGTTTGTGTCGTAGTCTGTAGTGGAATGCAGATGTGGGGGTGAATACCGAGTGGATGCTGTATTGTTCACCGTGTGGAACTCGTCTATAATTTACAGGGTCTCCACCCCTCTCTGTCACTAATGGATGGGGGTGTCTGCTTCGAGTCTGAGGGGGGCTTTGAGATAGGCTGGAGGATTGCCTCTTGAAGACCCCCCTCTGGCATGACAATACATAAAGAAAGCCCTCTTCGATGTGGTGCACCTCTTGTCTTCACATTACCAAAGACGCAGAGACTAGAATCCAGAGCTGAGGTCTTCAGGTGGGACATATCTCACGGGGGCAGATATTTGAGAGGGGTTATGGCGGTGTGGTGGTGGGGGTGTATGATGTGGAGCGTACACACGTCATTACCATCCTCTATAGCTCCAGGGCTTGTCATGCTGAAGGCAGGCAGATTGAAAGGGCTAATGGGAGTCAGGCTGATGCTGTGTGGAGTAATTTAGTGCAGGAGGCGTGGTAGTTGAGGGAAAGGCAGGGGGTAGAAGGACCCCTTAATCCTCACCATAAAAAAGATATACCATTTCACCTTTAGTGTGGGGGAGCACCTTGGATACATTGAGGACAGGTGCTCAGCTGAGAGAATGATGGAGGTCACAGCGGACCGCGGGCTAAATGAAAATGACTGCAGGCCGAGAGCTGCCCATCCCTGTCTGTGTAGCGTCAGCTCAAAGGAGACGAGTCTTTGTTGTTGGCCTGTTCAGAGCCTTGACACCAGATGTGAGTGTCAGCCACAGGATGAAGAACAGCTGCTGGTGGGTTGCATTGGTATGGCCTGAGTAAAAATACTCTGCATGTTTGCCTGTATGAAGTTCCGTGGCCATGGCGATTGCGTGTAGTGGATGGTATGGCTAGGATGCTTTGGCTGGGTTGGGTCAGACTAATGTTTGGGCTGGGATATATTTGTCTGAGATATATATGTAGGGGTGGGACCGTGCAGTCGGTAAACAACAACAAGCAGCAATGTCTCCACATCAGCCCGAAGTCCTTCACGTACAGTGACGCCACATTAAAGGCCACAGTGTGCTTCATCTAAGTATGCAGCTGGGGAGATGGAAGGAGGTGGAAACCCCAAAGTCAGATGAGAGGGATTGGTCAGTTTGAAAATTAAGAATAACTTTATGCTTCTCCATGGAGAAAAATGCAAGGAAAATTGTGTGCTGTTAAAATTTCACCTGTCTGTGCCCCTTCTATCCTTGGGTGAAAGTTTGTGCCATTTCCAAACATGATTTTAATTGCATTGATATCACAAAGATATGGACACATCCACAGGCTACCCCCTCCCCTTTCTGTGACGACACGTCCCCTTCTGATTTAGTCATTCCGAAACACATTAACCCTCCTAGTCGAATGGGCTGCGTCAGAAGAAGGTACTACCTTTATGCTGACAGACATTCACTTTCCATTTATTATTCATTTATTTGCTCAACTCTTTGCTGGACTAACCCCCCTCTTCACTTATTTATATAGATAGACAGACGTTTCTCTTATACTTGTATAGGAAGGATGGAGAAATAAGGGTTCCATCCACATAGCTCTAGGCAGAGCCCTGTGATGAGAGCCTGATGAAATCATTGTTTGAATCTGAAGGGCACAGAGGAAGCTGTCTGAAACTGTTAGAATCAATTTAATTTGAGCTTTGGGATCAAACGCAGGCCTCTGGGCTGCTCAGTATTTTTAGTGCTGCCTTTAAAGCCATCAGTCATTTTCAATTCTGATTAACTTATGGAAATCACAAGCTATTTTTGAGGTGTTAATTCTCATTAGATTACAGTCGGGTAGACGATGACTGATGCATAACCATAGTGATGTGAGCTGAAAATCAATTGGATCCTCCATTGATTTTTTTTTTTTTTTCCCCTCGTATACCCCATTTCTTACACTCACCATTAGATGTGATCTACTGCTTTGTATATTAACAAAAAGCAAATTTTTTTTTTTAATGTTTTTTTTTACATTATATATTAGTAAGATTGCAATTCATGTCAGTTGTTGTGCCACATTGTCCTATTGAAGTATTCAAGATTATAGTTGCTTTAAATCACCACCAGGTGTCACTGTAGTGTAAATACATGGGGTTTTTTTCGCCATTAATTAATTTAAAAAAAAAATTCCAGTTATCCACTGCTTTCTGTTTACTAGATATTGCTTTGAGGCCTAACAGTATAATAGCAACAAACATTTTTCCATTTATGCACTTGGACTTTCTATCGTTGCTACAGCAACCAAGCATTGGCTAATGGACAGACACTGTTAATGATAGCTAACCTGGCTAAATGGCAGTGCTTTTTGTCACTCCAGAGTCTGTCTTGGTACGACCTTGCCTATTCAAGTTGTAATTAATAATTGCAAAATTAGCACGGCTGAGTTGTTGTTCTGCTTACTGTGTGCTAAACCAGCATCTTATCTCAGACACCATTGTGCTAACGAAATTGGATCTCCGGACTATTGCCAATCTTTCCAATGTGAGAATAACTTGTTCCAAAAAAAAAAAACAATAACGAGGGGGCCCACAGCAACACATTACATAGAATGATGTTGCCCAAGTAAATGTCTTGTGAGGCTCCTTCGTACAGTGTTTGTCGTTCCTACAATACACACTGTATGATATATTTTAAAAGAACTTGTTTTTGTCTGACCTTCAGAGGGGTTGCCTGAGGACACAGCGACTGCGTGCCGATTGATAGAATCTACACGTACAAGAAGAAGCCAAGAGGTGTCAGAATGCATACATGAACCCTGAGACATAGGAGTGTATTAGTATTTATAAAGGCAAGAGAGTGAACACACTCCAATGCACTCGGATTAGCTTGTGTGGCCTGGTAGGCAACCTGCAGTTTTCTGCATCATTTCCAACCCGGGTTGTTTTCAGAGGGAGATTAGGACGAGGCCAGATTGTTGAGTAATTGGAGGACAGAGGCCACAGCTCCGTATGATCCCATCACACTCTTCACACCTCACTGGCATCCCCCCGAGACCAGCATTGTACCAAAAGGAATGAGAGCTACACTCTGCGTGTGTATGTGTTCCAATAGTGATATAAAGCAGAGATACCACATTTTAAGACACGTGATGATGTTTTTTTGGTAAATACTGTATATTTTCTTAACTTCAGTGACAGCCCTAATCTTTCTGTCGCGTTGGAGTATATGAGTGGAAGCGTCTCGCGTGGAGTGCTGAAAGTCAGTTGACCTGTGTGTCTGTCCTGGGGTTCACGCCTGGATATGCAATCTTTCCTCAGCCACCCCACTGGCTCTGTTCTTTCCTCGTTTTGATCTCAGACGGATAAATTCTGCCTGAGTGCACCTCCGTCAGAGGAAGACCCAACGGTAGGTTAGGCGAGGTCATATTGAGACATGGGAACGCATGGTGAGTTGAGAGACACGGATAGAGGAGGCGGTGCTGCTGTGAAAAACACCATAGATTCATGCTTTATGCAAGCATGGTTTACCTTCCATCTTGCCTGAATTCAAATAGAATTAGTCCTTCAAATGCATAATGCTAACATTTGTATGAAAGAAAGCATGTGCACACACCTTGTTAACACGCGTGAATAAGAGTGAATTTCCTGGGATGACACTAATAACAAGCCAGTGTAATATGTATCTCTGCTTTCTGTGGATTTTTCCCCTGCCTTGCCTGTCACCGCCTGTCCTTATGTCTATTTGCTTAGTGGTTAAAAAGATACTGAGGTGGCCGTCACGTTATCATCCCGGGGAGGTCTTTATTTATTTACACATCCATCCTTTCTCATTCTGCTCATGTCTTCCCTCTGTCCCTGCCTCTGTTTCCTTTGAAGTAGGTCACTTTATAGATGGTGAAAGGTCATTCTCACTGTCTCCATTGCACTCCCTCTCTCTTTCTTTCTCTCTTCTCAGAACTACAATATTGACTGTAGTGAAATGAGAGATTGGAGTCGGCGAAGGGTGGGGGGTTGGGATGTAGAGAGAGGAAATATTATTTAATGCTCATATGCAGAAAATGCTCTTAGTGCCGTGCAGTGGCCCTGGCGTTGAATGAATGACTGTCAGGGCTCCTCTGGTCTGGCAGGACCGTTGACAGGATCTGTCCATACCCTGGGAAGGAAAGAGCTGTGGGGGGGCGGTGGGGCAGCTCAGGTTTGTCACTCTCTCAGCATGATGCTTTATAGATTGGACACCTGGCTGCCTGCCCACAGTAAGCTACGCTGTCTAGTGCTGTCACTATTGATTATTGTGAAAATCGATTAGTGTATGGATTATTTTTATTATTAATGGAGACGTTGATGTTTACATATGCGTGTATATATATGTTTAGTCTGAATATACAGTATATCCATCAGAGTATATTTGTTGCTGTAACAGACAAGTAGGACAGATTAAAACTAATAATAACCACAATGAATCATCATAATTTGATCAATCTGATATGGACTTGATATTGGTTTTTGACCAGTAAGTGGTACATTGTCAAGTCCATATTTGATGACATAACTATTTTGTACATTTTCATTAGTTGTTGTTGAGTATCAGGAAAAGAAGATAAATGGAATGCATGGGTCTTGCAGGAGGCTGGTTGCTTATTTTCAAAACACATAAAAAAATAAATAAATAAAGTTGCCAAGTGGAAGAATAGATGTTTTGCGTCAAGTTTGCAATAAAACTTTCTCCAACTTATCATTCTTTTGCAATGAAATAGACATAATTTAGCTGAGTTTAGTGCTGGGTGAGATAACATCTTTTGCATTTGCCTCCTTGCCGAAATACTTTTATTTGAGTTTTCTTTTAATCAATGATTATATTGGATAAATCAGCCCAAGTGCATTCAAACACTTATCCCTTACATGCACACAAACCCCTTTACATTTCTATTTATTTCCGCTATCATCTTTTGTAAAAAGCACTCAAGTCCAATCCTGAATAAAGGGGGTCGGGGTTACATTAGTGCTCTTCCACTCCGCTACAGGCACACTGGACAACAGAGTTGGTGTGAGGTTGGGAGTTTGACCTAAACCACCATCAGCTCCACACAGCCCCAAGTCTGCTTCTACCTCGATATCCCTCTGTGGGCCTGTACAACCTGCAGCGATGGTCAATAAATCCCTGCCTGATCCAGGACTTCAAACGAGCAGCCCCAGTGTCTGTCCGAGCCAGCAGCAGCATGAATAACAATTAACCCCCTCCAAAAACAGCAGTAACCTCCAATAACTCCAGTCTGTCAGGCCTACGGGTTGCATTTGCATTAATGATTTCTCTCCTTTTTGTCTCTGTCTGTCTGTCTCTCCCTCACCCTCTTCTTTTCTGCTCATATTTGCATTTGACAATTCGAGCTTTGGCAAAAATGGCTTTCACGGCGCTACAAAGTGTGGCGTTAAAAGCTCTCGTTAGAGACGTGCCTTTTATTTTTACACTCTTGCTTATTTTGTGACAGGAAAGTCGGATGATAAATAGCACGCAGTATTTTGGATTAAGTGTGAACCCAGTCTGTTCCACTGCTCTTTGGAGGAATTTTTAGCAGTTAAGAGACAGCACACATTTCAGACTGAACATAAAATGCTTATTTGCGCACTCCTTTTTCATATTTATGAGCCCCATTTCTCTGCCTAATGTGTCCCTCTTGTCTCTTCTCCCTCGTTCCTGCCATCCCAACCTGATGACGACTTTCCTTCCCAAATTACATCATTCAGGTAAGTCATTACTTCAGTCATTCTGACTCAATCTTCGGAGAAAAAGCTCCTTTGTGCTTAAAGTTTGTTCATAATTCACTTCCCCTCTAATGTGCTTTGCGTATCTTTTTCTCTGCTCATTTTTATTCACTCTGACTAGCATAAATGCAGATTCTCAGTTCTGGTGCATTTGTTTTACAATATGCCCAAACGTATACACATCCTTCGACACAGGTGCACATTGTGACACACACATGCACACTTCAGTCACAACTATATTCACAACTGCTTTGTGACTAAGCTGATGGGTAGTAGAATAGTCCTGAGGGATCTGGCTGAAATAACTGTGATACTCCTTTGAAAGGCCCCTTTAGAGCGCAAAGTAATGAACACCTCCAGCATGAGGTCTGCATTTTGTGCTGTTAAATTGCGAAGCACTGAAATGAACAAAATGGGATTTGGACTAGCCTTTTGGGGCGCACCCCCTCAGC
>OMNV01009967.1:0-13398 GCA_900303265.1 Brotula barbata | reverse complement strand
CCCCCTGCCTCCCAACATACCCCCAACCTCCTAAGCATCACTACCACCCACCAGTCAGTCTCCTGCTCCAAACCCATTCCCCTCCTGCCGAAATGCAACATGATTTATGCATCAGCTATAACACTTTCTGTTAATGATCTTCGGCTCATCCTCTCTTATATAGCAGCCTCCTACAACAACCTCTTTGAGTCATGCCCTCAGTGCTGTTTGTGTCCTGGCACCTGGGCCAGATTGGTATGATGAAGCATTTTGTTCTCAGGCTACTATTAGCTTCATCTTCATAATGAAAAAATGCAATTATTTATGATATGATACACAGAGGCTTTGGAGCCCTAAAGAAATGAGTATTTGTGTCTTACGAGTTGAGTGAGCAGGCTGTTCACTGCATGTTCGTGCTCCTTTTGTGTCACATCAGCAGCTTTGTTATGTAGCATGTTGTATTGGCGCATGCTCATTTACAAATTTGTTTGCTTCATAAATCATGGGCTTTCTCTGCAGTAGATGGAATAAAGAAACTGGCAGACGGTGAAAAAAACACTCTTTAAGCACCCTCAGCTGCTCAGCTGTCCTACACTTGGGATCCTCCTCATGCACAAGTGAATACTGAGGCAGTTGCAAATTGAACCAATCCATCAAACCGCATACAATTTGTTTAACCTTCCACTGTTGAGTCCTTAATGATTCCGTTATTGCAGGTAGGGAAATTCTGCATGTAACCACATTAAATGTTATTGATATGAGTGTGGGTTTATGGAGGTGTATTTTGTGTTTATAGCCAGACTCAACAATATGGAAAACCTGCAGCACAAACAAAAACAGTAGCAAAAAGAGTTTAGAGGCACCAAAGAAAGCAGCGGAAAAAGAACTGTGAGCAGAGATTGAAAAAAATGGAGGAATAATAAAAGTCTCTGGCAGCGAGCCAGGCAAAGTGTGAGGGCAGGGTTCAGATAAAAAGAAGAATAGGAGACTTGGATGGCAGCCAGTCAGATTTCACAGGTTTTTCTTCCTCCCCTTCTCCTCCCCCCCGGTTATTGTCAGAGCCAAGATCTTTTGCCAGAAAATAATGGAAACTCCCTTGTAGCTAGTGTTCAGTAGCGGAGCAGAAGAACTGATCTGTTGAAAGGCCTCATGCGATTGTTGTTGTTGTTATGTGCATGCTTTGCTGTGATAGAGCCAATATAATTCTGATCTCTTGTCTGAAATGCTTTTGAATCGTTCTTCTGAGGGAGAGTTACACAACCGCTGTACTTTAGCCATTCAGGATACACAGCAGCAGCTCCACCCCATCTCAGCCCCGTTCGAACCCAAGCCTCCTGGAATCAGCCCAGTGAGATCGTAGCTGTGGTTGCTGTTTTTGCTGTGCGCGTAGTCTTTAAAACTCTCTGCAGAAAACCAGCACCCTAGAGACGTGCTCTGGGACTAGGAAGGTCCCCGGTTTGTGTCCCCAGTGCTTTTGGGAAACATGGGTGGAGAAAATGAATATGTAATGTCTCCCAGTCACTGTGAAGGTGGTGGTGTCGTGGTAGCCAGCAGTCAGACAGGGCAGCTCCCAAGAGTGTGAATGTGAAACAGGCTGTCGGTGAAGAAGTGGAACCCTCAGTTGACCTTCCCTGTATAAATATAAGATGCAGAAATATCCACAAACATTCACCATTACGGGGTAGACCATACGAATGGCAGAGAAATTGCAACCTGCCTATAGAACTGTCACAATGCCGCACAATGGCACTCATTAAATTGTAACAAGCTGCCATTGGCTGCCATCTTTGTCCCTGCAGCCCTCACTACCAGAGCCCAGAGGTTCGTCATCGGACTGAGAGGAAAATGCTGACATTGTGGGCTGCTGCTGTTCCTCATTATCCCAGCCCACATCTCAGAGCTGTGAGGAGTAGCTGGTGGTGATGTGGGGAAATTGGCCTGACTGCTTTCTGGAGGGCATTCCCTCACTTCTCCCAAATCTGAAATATGAGAGTGTGACCACTAGTCACTGGACCATCACCTGCTGCAGCACTTGGAGAAACAATAGCAATCGTACTTGAACCAAAGGTAGCAGTTGCCAGTTTTTGCATTTCAGAGGAAGCATTTGTTCTCACTTTAGCTCATGCCCTCGATCCTCTCTCTCTCTGCAATGGCTTACTGCTAGCAGGGGTGTGTTCCGATTGAGGGATTCACCAGTGGAAAGATTTTATCACTGATTAGTAGAAGATTGGATAAATTACTTCAAGGCTCTGTGGTCCCTTGTTTTCCTGGGGGACGCAGGCCTGCTCCTGACACACATATGCCGGTATAAAGAGAAGTAAGAAATAAGGGTTGAGTCACTAAACAAGAGTATGTAATAATGCAAATTTATTCAGACTGACTCTGATTCACATTGAAACACGCACACTCATGCACCACCCACCAAATCCCGTCTTCACCACCTGCTAACCCACCCATAATGTTTTCCTCTCCCCTGCAGCTCATCAGGGATTAGGGAAATTGCCTGGAATGAAAGAAATATGTTCTTTGATGGACCCTTTTCATGCATATGGTGGCATAAGACACAGCTGGAGGTTCTTTCTCAAGCCAAGGAAAAGGCTCAGCCATACAAAACCCAAACAGACTGAATAGAATGTAGTTAGGTCTTGTTTTCGTGTTTTGTGATGGTTGTTTTTAAGCTTTGCTCTCAGTCACGCTCATGCCTCTTATGATTTAGTTGCTATCTAGACGTTGGTCGCCACATTGAAGATTAAAAATTAGCTCTCTGCCAATAGTTTACCATGTGGAGGGCCATATTTTTGCAACAGAGGTTAAGTGTGGAGGAAAAAGCCTCAGTTTTGTCCTCAACTATTGAGAAACATTTTGCTATAGTGTCACGTGATGCTGCTTTAGTTGCACAAAGTGCACGTATACAGTAAGCCTTTCCGCTCATTTGCACCACATCAAGGCACGACTGCTTAAACCCTATGATCAAATGGATGCCAGTGGCTTGATGGTGAGGCTAGAAGTAATGACCCCCCGTGCATGTGTGGGTGGGGCAGAGGGGGCAGACAAGCGGGTAGTGGTCTATAATTGTACGCAACGCGGCTTCATTTTGAGGGTTTCAATTGGACTATCCCCACTTGATGGTCTGTAAAAGCCATGCATCCTGTTGGGGCGTGGGGTGGAGAGGTTTTGGGATGAGGGGAGAAGGAGAGAGGTCATAATTGTAGGTTTTAGCAAGGATGGCTATTGTACCACACAACAAGCTGAAGTTTGTCGCTGCAGGACTACAATGCACTAGCATTTCTCGTCACCCACTGGCTTGTACGATTGTTATAAACTGGAGTGTTTGCAACAGCAAAGTAACCAAAGGCGAACAGTCCAGCTTCCAAATGTAACGACATCTTTTTTTTTTTAACAGTTTTCCATCATTGGTGTAATCTCAAACAGGCATACAGCAGAGCACAATGAGTTCCAGAGTTAATTTGCCATAAAGAGATAACCACAATTTCATCATTTTAAAATCATATTTTTGTTTTGAATTCCAGATCAGGTCAGGTTAGCTTTTAATCACCAAATGGCACAGGGTGGAATCAAACCTGCACTGCTGCAGTATCTGCATCTTTATAAAAATAGACTTACCTATTCTTGCGCACAAGCTCTTCAAATCCAGTTCGGCGAGACAGTTAAAGATGTGGAGGTGAGATAATGTAATCACTTTCCATTGAGGAGAAATATATGGAGCTCACATGGATCACTTTAATGCCTCCGCTCTGTATTTGGCAGGCTTTACTCCAGTCAATGGCAGTCTCAGCATAAATCGATCGATTAACAATGTGTGTATTGACGAGTCTTGCTCTGATGTACCTTCCTGTTTCTATTGGGCCTTTTCTCATCCTTATGCGCTTCCTAACCTATGACCTTTACATTCTGGTATTGTAAGGCCAAATGCAGAAGAATGTTCCGATTTACCAATTATGAAGATATTTTGTGGTGATTGTGACACTGATTTTAAAATAATAATGAAGCTCCAATGGGCCACACTAAAATACAACCATAAAAATACAATGTTGTTTGGTAATTGAAAGTATGCTGCTGAAACACACCTCCTCTTACCAGCACTAGCTATAATCAGGGTTTGTTCCTCCCTAATACTCCCGCTGGCTTCACTTTTCATCAACGCTAAAATATGCAGGGACTCCAGACAGGAAATATATGATTTCATACTTTGTTGGTTATATTAACAAACATTAATTTTCTCATTGTAAACTGTTTATTGCTCTCTCTCTCTCTCTCTCTCTCTCTCTCTCGCGCTCTCTCAGGCGATCGTCTCATTTTGAGCGTCTCTCGGTGGATTCAGTCTGGCTTTGTTTTAACCACGGCAGGGAGGCTTTAATCATTCAGAGATGGACTCTGCTTATTTTAGTACATGTGTTTCAAGTGTGTGCTAATGATCAACACGGGAGCAGATGTGTAGACATATACAGTACAAAGGAAGCTGAGAGGGAGCAAGGACAACAGAGCACATGTTTGTATATGCATCTGTGTGCTCTGGTTTGCCCGTTTCTTCATAGTGGAAATTATACTGCTAGTTTGGAGTACAGTGTGGCCTCCGTGATCTCACTGCAAAGGAAATAGAAGAAAATGTCTCCCCACCCCTCTGTGGGGCCACTTTGTTGCCCCAGTGAAATGAGGGGTGGAAAGAGGGGAAGCAAGGCTGGATTTGAAACGGACTCCCAGCCCAGGACCCAGAGTTTGCTCCAAGAACCACAACCAGACCAGAGTTACTCCTCTGTGGTCACTGTAGTCTTGTAGCACCCTGGCACAGGCCGATGGCACAAAAATAACAGCAAAGCAAAAGGAAGTCATTATGGGGCTGAAGTAGTGCTGACACTGAATTATTATGCTGGTGTCCAAGATAAACTGTTGCACCACCGTTGATATAGGAAAATGAATAAAAGAATATGTGTAAAAATAAAAACGACTTCGCTAGAAGTGATGTGATCCATGAAATATAGAGGTGGTAGACATTGTACTGTCAGGTAATCATACTGTAGTTCTATTCACACAGAATGCTGGAAAAAAGTGTTTTAAAAATATAGATTTGAATGGGAGATGTTTGATATAGACTGGTATGGACACACACACTTACTGTGTTAATGGAGGGCTCATATCGTCTTCGTCCCACAGGAAAGTTGTGCTGTTTACCGTCCCATGCTGAGGCTAATCTCTAGTTTATGGACCGGAGAATATCTTCCCCCAACCACAAGAGCTAACCTTTAAAAACGCTCCCACACACCCCATCGGATCATACCTCAAACAATTAACCTGTCTCAGCTCAACACATACGCTGTCTGCTCCCAGGCGTCCTGAAGGAGAAAGACTCTTGCGTGAAGTCCTGGGACGGAGGCTGCCTTGAGGGCTGTTGGAATTGATTGGATATCCTTAGTTAGGAATGACCAAGCTTCTTTAAGCGCTTAGCATGCTGACCTGAGTAAGATGAGGCCACTGTCCTCTTGGCAATTTCCACACAAATCCACTTCTCGGCAGTGCTCGACTGCATACACACCTCCTGTTCGCTTTATTTCACCTCCTGTTCGCTTCAGTTCACCTTCTGTTCCCTTTAATTCTTTCTGCTTGAAAAGAGGAGATATACGAATGAGATTGGGGTGATGCCTCTCCAACTTCCTCTTTTTTAGCCCTCTCTTTTGGAGAAACAGTATAGTGCCTACCTGAGGGTAATGGCATCAGGGGTAAAGGCTGTGGAGGGCAATGAATGAATCTGGATCTGGGTAATTCCTAGGATCAACAGCCAGATTAATACTTATTCACTAAACAACACTGCTGTATTTTTAATCTGGCCATATTAGATCATCATTTTGCTTCTCTAGATAATGTTGAATGAATTTTAATTGACGTGAAATAATTTTAGAACTGAGAACTAGAGGATTTTATTGATATAAGGCTATATTGACATTGTTTACTGATTATCATCAGGTGTTGTTTTTTCTTGTATTGCTCAGGCGCCAACCAGGTTTGGAATTTAAAACATTGCTTAGGGCTGGTTCAAACTCAGAGATCTATCTTGGCTGACAGATTTGGGCTCGCAGTAAAGCTTCAGGCCCAATTCGAGCTCTAGTTCCCATGTTTCTTATTCTTCTCCCTTGTCGGCATGAAGGAATAGAGCAGAGGAGGCGTGGAATAAGGTTCAAATATAGTTTACTCTTATTCCACAAGTTTTTTTTCACATTGCATTGACGTTGAATTTGACAATAGAAAAAACAGAACAAAATTGAAAGCATCATGGTATATACTGTACTGTTAATATTTGGGAAGACCACGTTGAACTTCCTTCCCCTTTATATCCTCTGATACGCTGAGCCACCTTAATTGAGTTCTCATCATTTTACAACCTATGCTTTTATGTTGCAATCTGTACACTTAACGGATTACAATTTCAATCCATACAGAGAGAGAAATTGGGTTTAACAGGTCATCATTGTTAGTCGTTGCAGTTTCGCCTCGTGGATGCAGGCGTAATGCTTGTGAATACTTGTGAAATATCTCCTCTCTGATTGCCTTTGATATTTTGGGCCATTGACAGCCATCTCTTTTTTACATCCTAAAAGCTTAGTGCAAATCTTCCCTGCCCTTTCCCTCCCCTTTAAGTATTTCCATTGTGCATTTATCTTCACACCCAAGAAGAAATAAAAATCCGCAGTCTTATATGTGGATGAGTGTGGGTGAAGGGGTTACGTTTTGAGCCTTGAATCAGTGGAAAATGACAGAAATTGCCAGGCATCTTTATGACTGCAGGGACATGGTACGGAATCTTACGCACCTTTCTCATACTCAGCCAGGTCGATGCTAATTTGCAGTATCAGCATCATCTGAGCTCAGTCTGCATAAGACAATGTTTGCTGCGTGTAGGCATTATGGGAAATATAATTTCCAGGAATGCGTGTTGAATGTGTGGATGATGTGTTTGACAACCATTAAATATGGAATAAATGCACATTTTCTGGCAGCCTACAGGCACAAAACCGAGCTTATTACTGAGCTTGGTGAAAGCCTCATACTGTATATTATTTTGTGGTAAAGTCCATCTACTACCCTAAAGACACAAAACACCTTTGAGCCCCACATGCCCTTGTGTACCCCCACTGCCTTTAGCCTCCAAGTGGATGTCAGTTCACGGGAATTTAAATTGTTTTTCTTGGCCTCAGACAATGGAATGATAATGGATAATGGGGATCCTCCAGGCATAAAGAAGGGAAGGAGAAAGAAAATGGTCAAGGTTGGGAGAGTAAATTTCATAAGGTCAGAGGTCCAGGGATTAGCAGCTGTCAGGAGGAAAGCTGGGTAATGTAGGGATAGAGGGGGAAGAGGTAAAGAGCAGACTCAGACCAGGTTCCTACACCAAATCACATTTACTTCTTCTTAGCTGCGCCTGAAATACAAAGGCTTTTGTGCTTTTTGAAGATAATTGTTGTTTTTTACTTGCATCCAATCATACTTCCACTGCACTGCACATAGGATTTAATTTCTTAGCTGCTTAACCAATCTTTTTCTTCTTCTTTTTTATGTCTTTTCCTGGTGCTCCTGTTGTCTTCTGTCTGCATCCTCCTTAAAAACTTCTCCTTCCATAGGTAAGTGGCATCATCACTTCATATTACACATCATGTCTACTCACAAGCACAGCAAAGTAATACTGAATACACACAGAGATGTAGACACCAGGACGGCACATAAAGGTCAAGAGGAACAATCACAGGCTTTACAACTAATACTTTTAACAAGATTTGTGACATGTGTTCTGGACCCCAAATTACTCACCACTTAAACAACGATCTTGCCAATCCTTCCTGGATGAGTAGTTCGTATTTGTTCTGAGGTCCCGTCTGTGTGTGTTAAAGCACAGCTGGGATTCTGGTTGTTTGCAAAGGGTGTGAGATAGGGATACTCAGGAGAAAATAAGATGTAGAAAAGTGTCGTTATTGGCTTAAATTAAAGCAGCATTGGGAATATTGGATTGGATGTGAAGTGGCATGTGTGTATGTCTTGGACTTCACCGATTTGTGTTGCCTGCTCTCGTTTTAATGTTTGATTTGGGTTGCACTCCACCAGATGGGCTTCCTCAGTGGGGTGCAGCTTGAGAGGTTTGGTGAGCCCCAGCAAGTCCCAGTATGAAGGCACGAAAGAGGCCCTGCCTTCCTTTGCACCATCATGGGGATGGAGGAATACGGGACATGAGAGGGCTGTTAAAATTTCATCTACAGCCCTCCTCCCTCCCTCCACAGCTGGTTCAACCCATATCCGTGTTCCCCTAGAGGCCAAGGGCAGGGTCAACCGCTCTGCAGCCATAAAACACATCACTCCCACAGAGGAAGGAGTTTCTCCTCTCCATTCTCATCTGCCATTATTCCTGGCACTAATGCAAATGATTCTCCTTCACACCGTTTTTTTTTTTTCTCAGTTCAGTTCCCATCGGTTTGTTGTTCTTTGTTTGGCTGTCTTCTGCCTACATAGCACATACAGTGTGATTTCACTCCCACATAAAGGGGGAGGCAAATAAAGGTCTCCTCTGTCTTGTCCACATGGTGAGTATCACACTCCTCATAGTGTGTATGTAGGTGTGTGTATGTGTCTTCTTTACCCGCAAACAACATTCCTCCCAGCTTGGTGTTATCTACCCAGGGTTGCTGTCAGGGAAAAGGGAGGTGATACAGACAGACTCCATCTTGTTGTACCACAGTCAGATAGCAGCTAGAGAGAGGCGCTTTGTTCTGATGACCTTCCGTGTCAGGCAGAGAGAGAGAGAGAGAGATTGACATTAACAGACACGGCCCTCCATACGGAGAGCTGTTGGGGCCTGTTGCAATCCCAGTGATTTACTCCAGCTCGTATACAGTTATGTCCGTCGTAAAAACTTTATCTGGGCAGGTTGTCCGGAGCAGGTGGTTTTAGTCACTAGGCCCCAGTGGAGTATACAGGTAGACCGGCTGGAACACATTTCATGCAGGAGTGGAGCGTAACATAGTGGGAAACTGCCAGCTCCCACCAAGCAGAGGTTGCAGTTCAGATCATGATTTGACCCTTGATACAAAATTTCTGTTGTTGTTAACATTGTGTAAGAGGCACAGAAAATTAGATGAAGACATTTCTTTAATGGCTGCCTCATCTCTTACCGAGACTTTCTGGACAGGTTGACAATCCCCGTCTCAATAAAGCTTTCACCCTGGATCCTTGAAACACTGTGTTCCCCGTGTCTGTCATAGTATAACAGTTTCTAGTATTTCTGGATGAGACTTCCTGCGTCATGGACATAGCCTAGCTACACTGACTAAAGCTTATTGCAAGCCACACTGTGCAACATGGATCTAATATACTTTGGCATATCATCAAATGTGTGTTACCTGATAAAAACAAAGTAGTGAATTACACAAACAAATATTCTATAAATTGTAATTGGTTTGTTTTGCACAAATAAATTAGGAGGCAAACGGAAACTTGAGCTCTTAGTTTTTTCTCACAAAACTAATGAAGGACTTCTCGAGAGAATCATCACAGTTCCATGTGCCTGAAGTGAGGGAACAGATGTGTTAGTAGCTGTGTTAGTGTGAGGGTTAAACCAGCTCCAAAAGAACTATTACACAGCATGAGCAAACTGCCCTGGCTGCGGCTAACATGGGATTGCATCTGTTTGCAAAAGAAAGGTCTATCCTTCAGCAGTCTGAACTCACCGCATTCCTCCATGTCATTTAGGGACATATTTAGTACACTCTTTATGTATGTATGTGTTATGCACCAGTTATTTCTTCTGCATATCCTTGACTAACCCGGAGATTCAGGCACAATTTAAAATCTTTTTCTGGTGTGGAAAAACAGGAGAGGCGTGCATTTTTTAGCCCATTCTAAAGATTTAGAGCACAGCATTTTAACAATTTAGGATCTAGATATAAGATTTAAGATCAAATTTAATATTTATTTTTACTTATAAGATTTAAGAGACATATTTAACTTTGAAATGAATGCCCCATACAACAACACCCATCTTTGGTAACAAATGAAATATTTCATTATATAACATTTCATTGTTGTCTATCTCATATCAATAACATTCTACAGCAGCTCTATGTAATTCTCTTAGCCCTCTAGCATTGAGTTATCGCCATTTGTTAATATTTAGCAAACAATTCGGCCAGTTTCAAACTCACCTTTTTCACAGAGCTCCGTCTTCTAACTCAGGCCCCAGTGAGTCAGCTCATGGCTTGTCGGCTCGTGTGTTTGTGTGTGTGTGTGTACTTCCAGGCACACACAAGTCAAGCATGGCACAGGTTTGTTTACATTGCACAGTATTTCAACCCGCGAATTCGAAAATAGACACAGCAAAACACAGAAGAGCATGCCCAGAACAGACACAGGCCAATCTGCTATACGTATACATATTCTTACATTTCAGTTATGTAACTGTCTCCTCACTTGATGCAGCACACAGACAGTGAAGAGACAAGAAGAGCTCTGAGTAGCCGGTTGTGGATGTGGCCCTCTTATCCTCTCTTTCATTCCTTCTTCCTGTAGCACTCCCCACTCCGTGATCCTTGGAAAGTTACTATCTCAGATGACCAAGGCAGTTCAGCCATATAATCAGTTACCATCCACCTTCCTCAGCTTTCACTGCTGGAATAAGACCTGAAACTCTCCAAAAGTAGTTTTGTATTTCCAGGGTAAACCATCAACATCAACACTGACTCACTGGATGATGAGGGAAAGAGAGTGTCAAGTGCGGAGAGAGGCAGGTGTTATGTTCCTTAGAGAGAGGGCTTTTACCTCTCTGGTCAAGCTGCACTGATTGTTTGCTAACCCTGTCAGGATTGGGCAGAGGACTCGGGCGGAATGAAACCTGGAGATGACTCGTGTGTCACTTGGCTTATGTCATCTCCTTTCACTGCCTGAAAACCACAGGCTTAGTGTGGAGGCAGGCTGAAACAAAACAGTCTAACCAGTTACATTCCAAACATCGTTGCCTGATTCAGTCTGAAGTAATTGTTTATTTGAATATGCTGGTGCATGATAGATTCCCTGGGTTGATTCTTCAAGAAACAAATAATGATAAGCAATGACAGTTGGGGGCAATTAGTTGATGAATGGAGCTGAAAATCCCCATGTGCTCAATTCCTGTTTCTGGAATACATGTGTGTGTGATATTAGTGTCTCTTACTTACCTGTAGGGAAGTGCAATCACACCCTGACCCCAGGATTAAACCTGATCCTCTCCCTAGCATCAGACTCCTCCAAAGAACACACAAAGTGTAATCAGCAGGATAGTCCAAATAAACACAAGAGACCTTGAATTGCACCATCGCTGTAATAGTTAACTACACCCGTTTACCATGTGCCTGTCTTTGCCCTTTTGGTCACATCCACATAGTGTCGGGCAATCAACACATCAAAGAATGTTTGCCCATCAAACAGTCCTTTCCGAGGGGGAGATGTTTATTTGGCCCTGGGCTCTCGTTGTGCTAATAGTAAAGGCTGCTCTCCTGATAAATTGTCAAAAAGAAAGTGCCACATTCCTCCTCTGATGGCACTTTGAGAGTGTTATTGGTTTTTATTGCTTTCCTTTCTTAATGAGTGAAAGGGAGCCCAATTACCAGCAGAGGCCATCAGGCTTCATCTCTGTAACACATTTCTTGTGGAGAGTATTATTATTGTTCATTAGGTTAGGGCCAGAATCTGAGTAGCTAATGAGAAAGTGCAGCAGCCAAGAACCTCCATGTACCAACAAGACCACTATTCAATTAATTATAAGGTATTGCCTAATAATGTCTTGAGAGAGAAGGGCAATCATTAGTTCTCATTTTCTTTTTTTTCTTCTCTCCTTAAAGAACATCACAGTGTGCTGCCTTGTGGGGAGTGTTTGTTTTAACTGCAAAGGAGTTGGGTTTGGTGGAAGCCTGTTGAAAGAGAGCTCCATGTGTTTGTTGGCAATGGAAGGGGTGCGGGACTGGAGGATGGCTGCCAACACTGCTGTTTAAGTACACACAGCATTATTAGGTTACTCCAGTGGATGTGGGAGTAGTCACAGTGGGCCCGGATTAGCATGGGGGCAGCGAGCGGACAGCTGTGGTGTTTGTGGTGCTACAGGATGGGGCGAGGCATGTGTATCAGTGCGCATCTGACAGAGAGCGAGCAGGAGAGAGAGAGAGAGAGAGAGAGAGAGAGAGTGAGTGCACATCGGTAACAGCCGCTGCTCGACCATTTTCTCCGCTACATTTACTCCCTCTCCTGTTGGGGCCATTTTCAGTTTATAGTCTGTGGCGTAAACAGGCAACCGCTTCCCTTTGTTGCACGAGGGCTTCAGGTGAGGCAGTCGCCTCCACTTGAGTCCCCGGTGACTCACCTCATCTTCCAGTCTACTAGTCTCAAGCTCGCCAATCTCTAATTAGCTCATGATACAGAACGCAGAACGAGTAATTGTGTTAAAGCGTAAAAACTCAGCCCGTGGTATGGACACACTCGAGGCTGCTGAAATAGCGTAGTCCTGTGGCAGGCGGCCACCACAATCTTTTCTCCTTTATTTATTTACTTACTCATCCATTGAGTCACTTAGGCTTGCTTGCTGTCCTCCCTCTGACGCTTAATCAGATTTACTACCCAGTTAAGACCCTTTCAGTCTTTATTTTGCTGTCTGTGGCGTTTCAGCCTTTTGATTTGTGTCAATCATTTTTTTGCTCCCTTCTTGTGGTTTTTTGGAATTTCATATTTTTCTCCCAGAGACTCTCTGAGGATGTTTTTTTGGAAATAACAGGATCATAACTCACCGTGACCCTGGAGGGAGTTGTCAGTCATGTATCAGGCCAGGCATAACTTCACACACATGCAGAATGCAATTATCCAGCTATGTTATCATACGCCATATCAGGAATTAGGAATGAGAGTGACTACAGCGAAATTATGAAATCACACGCTTGTTTTTAAATAATTTCACAGGATTCAGTGTTCTTGTATGGGGAATGAATAAATTGAGTAAATCAATGGAGGGTGGGTGATTTCTGAAATAAATGGAGAGAATATCCACTTCCCGGTTTTTAGTACTGTCACCTGGGGCAAGTGGGGGTGAAAATGGACCCATCTACCTTTTGCCATCGCTCATCTTGATGACTGGCTTGCGAGGGAAAGGAGGGGGAAAGGAAAGCAGGATTGTAGAGGAGGACAGTTGGAGCATGGGGAGACTCAGACCAGGCTTCCCACAATGATGGATAGAGAATGTTTAAAGAGGGAAGAGCGGTTGTAGCAGGGGAGTGAGGGAATAAAAGAAGGAAGACTGAAAGAGATGATATATCACTAGGGAAAAGGAATTAGTCTGATTGAAGGACCGATAAAAAAAAGGATGGTGGGAGGAAGAGGGAGGGCAGATAGAGAGACAGGCAGAGG
>OMNV01009965.1:41913-79054 GCA_900303265.1 Brotula barbata | reverse complement strand
TAATAATAAAAAATGCGAGTGATGCTGCTTTTAAAGCCGACGACGGTCGGGGCTTAGATTGCATCAGCTGTGACTTAGACAGCGTTTCTCATGTCGTGACTGTCGAGATGGTGTTGATTGTTAACTCGGCAAATATTTGGTTTGGGGAAATGCTGTCGACTTTCAAACCATTTGTTTGTGCTGAATTAGTATTGATCTTAAATTATTAATTCATTTCATTTGTGCAATCGAGGCTGATTTGGGTACAAAGCAGATGAGAATCGCATGAGCGGCACAGAGAGTTTACAAGGAGAAATGAGGTAGTTTATACTTTTCAGTCTGTCCAAAGGGAGGTGATGAACGTGTGCGATCTCCGCCTGGTGTCTTTTCACCTGTTGTGTATGCTGTGAATATTACTACAGCTCATTACTTTTCACACTAATTGAAAAGTTCATTTGCGAAAACAGATGAAAAGCAAAAGCAGAAAAAAAAGCAAAAAAAAAAGCAAAACCTTATGTAGCAGCAGTTTGAACTTGCCTGCAAGAAAAACATCACATATGAAAGGTTAAAGGTGAATATTATGAAGAGATTGATCTGTTTTTCAGGTGGATTCATACATGTTGCTCTTGTGGATCTGTTTTGTGTTATTCCTTATGTGTGGATTGGCCACGGCATTGTATCTCTTGCACTATTTATTCTATATAAACAAGTGATATGTGTGGGTCAATAAACTACCTTTACCAACGTCGGTTTATGATGTTTTTCATGATTAGAACAGCGTTAAATTTCGCAGTTAAAGACATGCTAGATGTGTGGCGATGGCGAAGGCACTGATTGTGCACATCACTGCGAGTAGGATGGAACTTCTCCGAATAATGACTCATTTTATCATCACATTTATCTCCCCTGTCTGCTTTGTATATATTGCTCACGCTATGTACAAGTCCGTTAAAAGGAAGTAAAGGGTGATAAATGTGAGCGTTCACGCTACACAGATGAGTCACCGTGTCAGACTTTTTAACGGATTTTATTGAGCTGTCATCTCAGAGGAAAGAGGTCACTGGGTGTCACTTACAGGTACAGAGAGCGCCGCTGCAAACTTCACCACGTCGATTATGCTGAGCAGAGAATGTGATGAGACAAAATGGTCAAGACTTACTTTGTGATAATGTAAACGGATTAGTTAGTTGTGACCCGACCTCAACCCCAACACCTCTGTGGTGAACAGGAACCTTCCACTGTGAGCCTTATTGCTCAACATCATCATGCTAAAGTCACAAATCCCTACAACCGTGATGTAAACTAGTGGGAAGCAAAGGGCAGGCTGGGACTCCACATCACTGTCCACATGTTGGGAGATAGATATTCAACAATGATGTACTATTATTACTGGTATGATGTGTTTTCCCAAGATAATGGAATAATTTCCTGCAGAGCTCAAGAAATATATTTTATATATTAGTTGTTTTCTTTAACTATATAGCTTCAAATTTATTTCGGCCTCCACCTGATCCTGATTGAGCAGGAATATGACACGTTGATCAATACCCTCCTGTTTTTCTGCCATTGATGAATCCAGCACTGATTAGGCTGCGGCGGCTGCAGCGGCTGCAAGGTTGTCTTGTTATCTCAAGAAAACAATTCAAGTGACGCTTGGGAAATATTTACAAAATTTCATAATTTCAGGTTATTGGTATAAGAGCTACGTTGGTGATATATTAATCAGTCGTCGTATTCTGTGTTCGTCGTTCGGTTACTGCGTCTGTGGGCCTTTGAATGACCACTTACGGATCTGCAGCCCGACCACAAAGCCTCAAAGAGCTACATGAGTTATACAGTATGTTTAGATTTAGATTTAGATACAAATAATGTGACTGTTGCTTCAGACAGCGGTTTCCTCTGATATTTCACAGAGTTAAGTGTTTTACATGAAGTAGCTGAGAGTGTGAGAGAGATGCACTTAAGGTGTGAGGTGTTGTGAGGAGAAACAGAACCCTAGGAAAATGTATTTTACTGTGGGAGGTGTTACCTTCATTATGACACGAGACAACAACATTTGGGAACCCACAAACATGTTTATCTTTCATTGTGGCGTTCATAATTCTTATAATTGTGCTGCTCTGGCACAGAGAGCTGTAAGGATCCATTCAAATGCTCACCAACCTGCTGAAACAACACCAAAATGACCTCACTCAAACAACCTGAAAATCGTGACATTTTGTAGATTTTTGCCCAAGTATCCATTCAGAAATATTAATAATGCACGTCGTCTCTTGTCTTCTGAAGTTATGACTGAATTTCCTCATAGGTTTGGTCAAATATTCTAGTTCTGAGCGGAATTTATATTCTTTTCCCCACATGTCCGCATTTCTTTGTACCCAAAGTGTTCTCGTACATCAGGTCATCATTTCAGGTTCACGCACCACGAAAGATGATATTCAACCTTTTGTAGTGTTGGGTGTGGTGGTAGGTGGAGGTTTTGTGCCTTGTGGTGGAGTTTTCTTTATCCCGTCAGCCATTGTGTCGCAGACTGCCGGCCTGTGTGTGGATGATTTCCCTTTTGATCCCACCATGTCTGATGCCTTTGGTCCACTGACCCATGCTGTCTGTTTGGACAGCGTGTCACTGCCCTCCAGCTAAATCAGCCTTTTGTCCGTCCTCATCAGATGAGTCTCCTTGCTTGGCAGAACACAGGACTCAGACTGAAGCTTTGCCTATAGAGAGAGGATGGAAACAGGTGCTGGTTCAGGCCAGGACCGCAGAGGAGGCAGTTTCTCATGCATTGCTGATTTCTGACAGACCATAAATCGAATTGCAGAGACTGCAGGAAGAAAAGGGACTTTTGAAAGCGATTGAAAAACAGTGAAACAGTTTTTTTTTTCTCTTCCTTTTTCTTCATTTCAAGAGTGAGATGGAGGAAAAAAAAAGGTTACTATCGGTGAACAGGAAAGAAGGTGCGTGAAGCTGTGATCTGCAGATGCAGGTCCACCACAGTACGCTTCACGTGACGTGGATTTCCGCTTTGACACGGGGCAGGGCCACACAATCGTTGAATAACTTCTGCAGCAGGACACCATGGTGCTTTGAGGAGTATTCCACCATGCAGTCCACAGGGGTTTCCAAAGGATTCCAGAGCAGCCAAGATACTTACATCCTGGATAATAATTCTCTGAGGAAGAAAAGCACCTTGTGGTACCGACGTTCACTGAGGGGACCCAGTGACAAACACCGCCAGAGAACAGGCTCTCTGTCCAGGGTCTGCAAGGTGAGAGCAGAAACTCATGCAGCTGGGATGAAGACACACTCGGTCCTCTGTGTTTCAAATGATTTCAATGTTGCACTGATACGATAGCTTGGTTAGAGCTGACATTTTTGTACAGCGAAATACTGACACTCACTCATACACAGCTGCCCATGCAACCACAACACACAGCACAACACAACACTGTTCTGCAACTTACAAAAAGCCTCCGAGCAACTTTAATCCTCTCATGTTATGTAACGCACAAAGGACCGACATGTTCTGAATAAAACAGAACATATGGAACATCTCTCTGTGTTACCTGACTGCTTTATCACTTCCATGTACATTATGCTGTTTTGAAGAGGAACTCTGTGTTTCTCCTTTTACAGACCAAAGCAACACACACCAACTCACTGGTGGATTATTCCGACCCACAGAGGTAAACATGTTGCATTTGTTTTGAAGTCACCACATAGTAAAGATCGTACAGGTGAGATAACGACTTGTATTATTTGCACAGGATCACAGTGGTACTGGAAAAGCAAGACAATGAAACGTTTGGATTTGAAATCCAGGTAAGAATCATCATGCGTGTAAAAATGCACTCTGCTGTCTCCTCTCTAATACCGCTGTGACGTGTTTTTATCATTTGTGGCGGTTGAGTATTCTTTTCTGTCTTCTTGTAGACTTACGGGCTGCAGAAGAAGAACAGCTCAGCCGTGGAGTTGTGCACGTTTGTGTGCAAGGTGCAGGAGGACAGTGCAGCTGAGAGCGCCGGGCTGACCACAGGTTAACCTCCAACACACCTGCAGACGCTTTCAAACACGCAACATACAACCAAAGGATATATATATTTATTTATATATATGTGTGTGTGGTTGTTTTTTTTTCCTCTCTTAGGTGATGTTATTATCACCATAAATGGAACGAGCATCGAGGGATCATCTCATCCCCACATAGTCAATCTCATCCGTGAATCCACCAACTATCTAAAGTGAGTGAAACCATCATGCCGGTACAGAACGGCACAATACAAATGGAAACTGTACTCCAACACAAAACCTTTTAATCTGCACTATTACGTGGTGATGTGATGGAGGTAACGTTACCTTACGTGTATGATTGCAGGATGGAGACGGTCTGTGGGAGCGTAGTGAAGCGCATTGAGCTGGAGAAGAAGCTGACCTCGCTCAAGGTGTGGTCCACGTTACTTGTTGACATTAGCTATGTGTGTAGAACGGCTTACAAATGGTTGCCATGAAACCACACACACCCAACTGGCAATAATGAGAGAGAGACTAAGTGGCAGTGTATGTAATCCTAACACAACTATTCCATAACTAATCCTGTGTAAAGGGGGACAGGGGAACACTGGCAGCATTGTGTCTACGCTCTTAAACTGCGTGTTTAAACGTACTGTTGTTTTTTGTCCATACAGCAAACGCTACGGGAGAAACTGATTGAGATGCAAGCCCTTACATTACAGGAAAAGCGTCTTGTGAGAGGTGAGAGGCTTTGCCCAGCTGTCAAACCACAGCACTTCCTTTCTCACAACTATCTATCTTGTGCTGCGTGCTTTTCTTATACCTTGTGGTACAAAATTAGCCTAACACCAACCACCAAATATAAAGATGTAGGACTCCAAAAGCAGAAGATTCTGTCAGGTCTTCAGGCCATGAAAGATTCAACTCTATTGACAAAACTAAACACAACAATAAAACAGGCTTTTGTTGACCTATGATTTGCTGACAAACACAAAAAAAATACTCTTCTTCCATCATCAAGACGAACTCTTATTGTGTAAGCTCAATTTCCAGCTCATAGTTTAAGGATAGGAAAAGGCTGAGGAAAGGGCCTGCTGCCTGTGTCTGGGACCAAAGGACCCAAAGGTCTCTTAGTCTGTCCCTAGCCTGAGAAATGTCCCCAGCCTGTTGACTGATTTCCTGTGGTTAGGGTGGAGTACCTCACAAAGGACGGCATGACGGTAAAACGAAAGCTTTACGCGGCCTGCATCCTATGCTGTTCAAATAAAAACGTCAGCACTTACTTCTGTTGAATACCCACAAGGCTTATCTCATCTTCTCTGATCTAACGGGAAATCCTCTCTTGTGTTTTTAGGCACCTGCAACGACAGCAGCTTCCACCTCTCCTCGGACTCCCCTGTGGGCTCCCCCACAGGCCACAGGGTGCAGCGTTTTTCCAGCGACAGCAGCTACAGGACCGAGGACAGTGACCAGATCAGCGTGTTCGGGGACCTGAGCTCTCCCAGCCCCGGCAGCACCCTCAGCATCACCGACGACTGCTTCTTCTCCAGAGATTTTCCATCGAACTCCAGCAGGCCTTCGTCCGACTGCAACCATCACAGCGTCCTCAGCCGCAGCAGCAGCTCCAGCCTGGCGGGCAGCAGCACCTCCCTCTCCCCTACCTGGGAAGAAACCAGGATCTCCTCCCTGTTCGGTACCCTTCCCAGGAAAGGACGGCGCACCAATGTCCGCAAACACATCTTCAAGTTAATCCCCGGACTTCAGAGATCAGTTGAGGAGGAGGAGCAGGGATCAAACACTTAGTGACTCGATGCTGCTGAGCTCTGGGACGTCTAGAGAAAGTTTGTAAGCAAAAAGCAGATAAACAGGTCAACATGTTGAAATGTTTTCCATGACAGGCATGAATTCTCATCTGTTTTTGCCTTTTCAAGAACAGCAGAGGACAAGTTGACACTCGCTGTTGATGTCAAAGCTTTGAGGATCAGCTTGGCTTAGGCTTCAAGTAGCAAAAAGCATTATTATGAAAAGGAGGAAGCTTTCTTACAACATCTGAATATGTGTTCCATATGATTGTATATTCTACTGCCCGAAATCAGCCATCTAAAGAGGTTTTTCGACCAGAACACACTGATGCCACTTTGACGCCTAAACAACCAAACTGGTTCAGGAACTGGTTCTGTCCACGGAGGACTGGTCCACATTTTCCACCAATGTATCGTGGCACCATTGCAATAATACACGGCCGCTCACGATGTCATTTTTCTGACTTCTGGTCCTCACTGAGAACCAAATTTCAGAGCTCTAAACCAATTTGCGTTTGGTTGTACTCAGTTATGCGTTGATGAACAGAGGTTGTGGCAGGTCAGCATTAATCAGAAGGAAGAAAGGAACAGGGATGGGAAAAAATGGATGATATGTAAAGTACTGTGTCTGAAAATGTATTCCAATAAAATACATCCATCCGTTATACCACTGGACCCTGTCAGTGTGGCGGTTGGGATGGAGCCTGTCCCAGCTGTCATTGGGCAAAAAAATTCACTTCCATTCACACCTATGGTCAATTTAGATACTCCAATTCTCCTGAGCTGCATTGTTTGGAGGTGGGAAGAAACTGGAGCCCTGTCTATTATATTGTAAATATTAAATATATTAAAATGATATTAAATCTTAAAAATGGACTGTTTGTTGTTTTAAAACAGATGTTCAGAGCAAATGTTTCTATCAGCATTTCACAGTGATTTACTACCAAGTTGTCTGGAATGCATTAGCTGATGGCCGATGGAAAATTTAGTGAGATGATTTTCCTGAACAAACTTCATTTACAAATACAAATTCCAAATAGTCAAAAAGTTTTACACGCTCATAAAACGTACAACTATGAATAATTCAGGGGGAGTTGTTGTGACCAGATAAGAGGGATGAGTAAATTCAAGTATTTTGAAAACACAGAACCTACAAGTATTTTGATTCAAAGTATACAAATAGATCATGAATCATAGATATTAGAGATTTTTTTCAAGACTATGAAATATGTATTTCTAATAGTTATCAGAAATGCTGCACGTCCTTGATCATATCATGGTTTATTGCAATCGGAATACACAAAGACAGTGAGTTAGTGAGCTGTGTCTGTGACACTTAACACCACAGAGGCCTGCTCACATCAAAACAGGATGTGGGTGACAGTTAACCATTTTCACTTCCAACATCGTGTTCATTATATCTACATCGTACGTTCAGTGTTTAGAATTTCCTGTAAGTTATTCATGTATCAGAGGTGTCTGTATTGAGACGATGAAATGAAACTGTTTGGAGTAATTGTTAGTTTTCTTTGCTTTACAATTTGCTCAATATTGCGCCATCAAAATTCACTGTGAACAAAAATGTGATGCATGTAGATTCACATATACATAGACTATATCTGTGTTGTCTTAGATGGTGCAGGAAATCATTTACAAGTTAAATAAATATTGAGCTAAAATATATCAGACTTGTAGTAACAGGAAGACACGCGTTTCCACTGAAAACATACATCGCTGTTTGAGAAACAAAGTGAAAGAGGGCAAGAGAGAGGGAGATAAACTGAGATTATGTAGCACGGTGCTAATGGCGTCATGCTTCACTAATCATTTTGTACCATCAAGAGAATTAAACAGGACATTGTTGAAATGTAATGAAGAGATCATATGAAAAGTCCAGTGCAAGCCACAAGAAATAACATTAAATAGGCACAGAACCAAGATATTATTGTAACAAAAGGAAACAAAAAGGAAATCTGCCAACTGCAATAATTGAACAACACCTCACTTGTGATTTTGTAAATATTATTGGACACCAGAAACCTTAAAATTGACCATCATTTACGGGTTAATTTATCTAACCGTACTATTTGTGATAGCTGGCTGAAGATACATTAACTTAACTTAAATACATTTAGGTGAAAAACATCATACTTGCTATTATAAATATCAAATATATGCATTTTTTAAATCTAGTCCAATCAGTGTCAATATATTTCATCTCGAAATCTGGATTGATGACAGAGTGAACTCATATAGATACCAGCTATAGATACTCATATAGACATAACAGCTGCTTCCCATACACACAGATGATACCATGAGATGTCTACCATTGAGATTTGCCACACTTATTCCATCAATCAGGACTGAAAATACAAGACTGACATTCCATTTCTGTCTCATTATACATAAACAAACACCAATATACACAAAGAAAACACGAGCATGAGCTACATTTTGCTTTGTCAGATGTGAATCTTGTTTGAGCAAGTAACCTTCTTCTAAATTAGAATTCCTGATCCTTCATTATCATTTGAAATAAAGATTGAATTAAAAAAAAAGGGGTGTAGACAAATCATGTTAACCCTAAAATTTTATGTTGATTTTAAGAAGCACAGATGTAAAAAGATGTACATCCACACAGGCATCACCTGATATCAAATTAAAGAATGAGTCAAAATTCCTTCATTTTGCTACTTACGGATAAAAAAATATGATTTCTGTATATTTCCATTTTTAGTTTTTCCATTGTCTGTTCATTAATATTTCATTTAACTACAATATTCAAGCTGAAAGCACGAGCTGTAAGTGTTAGAGAAAGTAGATGTTCCGTAAGATCAGCATTTTCCATTCTCTTGCTTAAGATCTAAAGGTCTTTATGCATGTGCACGCAACTCACGACAGAACAGTGCTGTGCTTTGGGACACGTGGCGTGCAAAAATATGTCTGCTTCATTAACAGGCGGCAGTAACATAATAAGAAAATGTTAATCCAGACTCAACCTGGTGCGGAGAGAAGGTGGTCACCCAGGAGAGATTAAGGAATCGGTACAATCACTCCATTTATAGATGCCAGACACACAAAGAGTCTTTGTTGGACACAAAACAAAACCCCTGTTCTTCACTCATTCAACACACACACACACACACACACACACACAGAATGACATCGTACCAGAAGTAAAGGAGAGCTCCTTATTGTATCATTTTGCAGGGTTGATGCTTTCTCCCGTATTCACCACTGTGACAACTTGACTGCTTTGTCTCAAAAACTATGAGCAGATGATGCATGGCGGACGCTTAATGTCTCATTTTTCAGACATCAACTGAGAATATTGGAGAGTTTTCATCGTTTTCACACAGGACAGAAGAACAACAAACAAGAGATGGAGACTGAGAAGAACATAACTCCCCCAGAGGCCCTGAAACTCACACTGGATGAGGATGCACTGGCATCCCAGGTCTTGGAGATCACCAGTGGGACCATAGCAGGGGCCCCCCAGGACCCAGAGGAGAAAGATACCTTCTTAGTGGAGGAGGGAGACGACTCTGTGTTCTACAGCGACGAGGACCCAGCAGTTCAGGATGTGAGCGCTTGTGATTTAGGGGCTAATGAGAGCAGGGATGGGTGTCCTGTCAAAGGTCGTGTGGGTGATGTAGCCGTTCCAGGAGAAGATGCAGTTGCCCACAAAGAAACTTCAGCAATGGAAGAAGTGACTGAGTCTGTGCAGATCATTCTAAATAACCAAGAGGAATGCCAAGAGGTCCAGACAGCAGAAACTGGACCCGTGCACCAATCAGATCGACCGGATTCAGACACAGAGGCTCATTCACTCACAGAAGAATCACCAGCAGACGTACAAACACAGCCTGGACAGACTACATCGTCAGGAACAGGTACGAGAAACATCACATGATGTGGGGTTCAGGGGTTTGATGATTTGATGATGTATGGGGCTCAGGGGGTTGATGATTTGATGATGTATGGGGTTCAGGGGATTGATGATTTGATGATATGGGGTTCAGGGGATTGTCGATTTAATTTTCGTTGGTTTGATAGAGAACAACAAAATTTTGGTCCTTATCGTTTCAGTGAATCCATCATGTGAGGAGGAGAAGGTGGTACAGGTGGAAGCACAGACGGCAAACATCAAACCCTTTATTGTACCTAATGAGACAGAGGATACGGCGGAGCAGGCGTCCGGCGATCAACTCCAGATATCTGGGAACAGTCACAAAGACGTGGATCAGAAGCCGGAGAAGCATCACAACTGGGTTCCCCTGGGCCCGCGTCAGGACGTCGGCTCGGGGTACTCCACTCTGCCTCTGCCAAAAAAGTCCTGCCACAGCGGCAAATACCAAAAATCATTCAACCACCTCACCTGCTCCAAATACAGCACAGTGTCCTACCGCAAAATCCGCAGAGGAAACACCCGGCAGAAGGTGGAGGAGTTTGAGTGCATGGTGATGAATTTGTGAGAGGATGGTTGAAGGATTTATCTGTCAGTTGACGCACAATCTAGTTTCTGTGTACTTCTAGATAGTATTCTAGATTGCTCCTCAAGCACTTTGATGTAACTGTGTCAGTAGATTATGAAACTCATATCTGTTGCCTCTTTACTGGAAATGCCTGACAACAACCTAATATCCTCAGGAAACACTGTATGTAAAACAGGTATTTGAACAGAATTTATTCATAAACTAAGAGGCTTTATAATCCTGCCATTAGTATTATTAAGATGTTGGCTGGTTACTTCAGTACCTTAGAGTCTCTGGATAACAGCAAGTAAACGAACAATGAGGGTAAGTATATTCAGGAACTGCTGGTTTGACTTTGTAAACATTACACATCCAAATGACTGGTGGATTAAACATGTTGATAAAAGAGGTGAACAGCAATAATAAAACCTGTTATCTTACTTCCTTTTTATTTGTACCTCCTATTGTGGGTTTGATAGTCACAGAACTGATTTGTTATGTGTTTTGAAGGAACACTTCCCTCTAGTGGCAAGAAACATACAGAACACAACAAAAACATAAGCTAAAAGGAAATATTAAAGAAATAAAAACCAGAAGAATAAACATTGAAGATAAGTCTCTCATCAGTACGGGATAATAAAGTATGTGACATCTAGAAAAGCAGACATCTCACTGTATGAACGTTATAGACACATTAATACATTTTATAACACATTACATGCAAGCATTCATCCCAGAAGCAAAAACAATGCAAATACAATAATTAATATCAAACTGGAGGCATCCTTTGAGCTAATGTCTTGATCAAACTACATGTTGCTTTTAAATCTGTAGTCCATTTACAAAATACTTGTGTAGGAGACAGCTTGTAAAATTAGCAGGACAAACCACAATGAACGCCACCTGTCTGTGTCTTTCTGTGACGCTTGGCCTGAATGACGATTCACATTTTTATTGTTATCTCAATAACTCAGTTATGCAATGTGCACATGAAAGATGGCTGCAAAAAATTCATAGTCATTGAGGATGACAAAAAGGCTAGGAGTGGACCTGGAGAGGGACGGGGGGATGGACGTAAGGTGACACACCACCATCATGACACATAGTATCCACACGCTACACTTTGTGCTCTGTTTACATGAACTTTTACTTCAGTTCACAGCATGCAGGCTGAATGCAAAAATAAAAAGTGAGTCTGTAGGCGTGTTGTGTATGGAGTTTTGGAATCATAACTACAGACAGGAGGAAAGAAAATCAAGCAAATGACGCAGCTCGTCTGAAATACATTTTGCAAAGTTTGCACCATAACCAGCAGCTTTGATATTGCACACCATAATCTTAGTTATCGCATTATTGTAGTTTTCGTCCATGTTGTGGAGCTCTGTGGATCAAATCAGTCAAAGCTGATACAATAAAAAGGCAACTTTTTAGCGTTGCACATCACCACACCGTCTGTATTAACACATACACACACATTTCAAAATGTTCCCCTCTACCTTTGGACAGTTCTTTGGCAGTGCTGGACCACAGACTGGACTGGGCCATGGAGCCACTGATAGTCTATATTGCATGCTGAAGACGTGAGCTCCTCCGGTTCCATCAGAGTGTGTAGTAGTGAGTGAAATGCCATTTTTGGAGGACATTGCTGGCGTCGCACTTGTTGAGACGAACCATGTCACCCTGAGGACCTGCTTCCAGGCACTTGTGGTGGGAAAGAAACTCGGATACGATCTGTTCCTTCTGGTCCAATAAAAAGACACAAAAAAGAGACAAATATTGAATGGAGTTGAGCTGCAGCCAAGTTACCAGAAACAACACTAAGGCTGCTTCAAGGGGCCAAATTAAATATTTTTGCTATTTAAAATCATCAAATAGCAAAGAAATTGTCCAGAATTACAGACAAAATTTGTAAACCAAGAGTACTTGCTGATTTCCACGTCCAAAAAAAGTAAGTAAGGTGAGTAAGGTGACAATAAAACAAGAAAAATAACATATTTTGCTCCAAATTGTTGCATTCAACGAGTCACACAATTCTCTTTGCACAATGTCAATATGAAGGCAAAAATGACTTAGTATTGCGATGAATGTGTTTGCATCAGCTAGATTTACCAAAAAACTTCAGTCTGGTGTTGACTTTATGAAAATATGAAGAATATGTGAAAGCATGAAAAGAATGTCAGGTTCCACACGTCCACAAATGCTCCATTTACATGATGGACAGTTTGGCAAGATACCTTTTGAAAACATAAAAAATTTGCACGACAAGAGGCACGTGGTATCAAATTACATGTAGTGTATGGCTTTAGCCAAGCTACTCAAGTAATTGCCAAATACATTACATTGTTTTGAGCTGTTAAGCTACAGGAAAAAAGTAGTTCAGTTGTTAGCTTCTGTAATCCTCAATACTGAACATAACTACACATAACATTCAACTGACAAATAATGGTCTTTGAACATAAATCTGAGGGAAACTGTCTCGAGAACATGCAAACTACTCAGACCAGGGTCATCCCGGGATTCAAACCCAGGACATTCTTCCTGAGAGGCGACAGTGCTTACCACCAATTCACCGTGCTCAGCTCAGACATGTTTCCTTTTCCTTTTTTTCTGAATAGTAATTTTGTACTCATTGTAATGAGTGAGTATTTGAATACGGCTCTAACCAACACTGATTCTGTTGTTTGAATTGTACCCTTCAGCAACCAGGAATGTCTGAATGAGAGAGTTGTGAAATGAAAAAAAAAAAAAATCAAAACAAAGATGGTAGCCAAAGCAAAGGCTGCATCCAAATATAGTCACCCTACCAGTGCTGTGTTGGAGGTCTTGTGGATCCAGCGCTGTTCAGGCTTGGCGGTGTCACATAATTGTAAAGACAAGCCAGGCTCCTTGCCTTGAGGAACGATGCATAAATCGCCCTGGCGAACGTGTCTCATCCAGGTGTAATTGAAGAGCTGACTCTGAATATCAGAAGAAAAGAGTGATGGCTGACAGGCTTATAATCATGCTCTGTGAAAACCATAGGTTTATAGCTTCTTTGAGGAGGGCGCACAGTGGCTGTTAGAATCCACAAAGAACACACTAACAAAGTCCTGTCCTTGAACTCCACCCTCATTTGTTTTGGCTCAGGTTCTATTTTCGAGCACCCTGCCTGGTTGAGGTGTATTCTTGGACATTTTTATGCTATGACCCTATAATCCCTCAGGCCAAAGTCAATTATAGTGTGAAGATTATCAAACAGGATTCTTTTAGTTGCATAATATGACGTAATACGAATAAAAACCAGGGTCTGCACTGTGTAGTATTCCCTTGTGTGATGTGTCATTCTTGTTGTGTGTCGCAAAAAAATGCCTATGACACTCACCAGTTCTACATCAGGCACTCAACACCATCTGCCCTTTGTACCTTCAACATTAATGTTATTGTAAGAAATTCCTAGTTTGGGAAGAGTGAAAGTATTGGAGGTGATCCAGACACTAATCCCATAGAGATTTTGTTATGATCAGAGTTTACCTATTTTACAATTCAATTCCAAAACATTACTCCAAACTTTGTTTGCATTAATAACAAATGCAAACTTTACAGCTACATGGTAAACTAAGAATGATAATGTGCGTAATGAAAGGTCTGATCTGATCTTCATACTCCCAGTGCATCCTGCATCTTCCACATATAGTCACAATAGTTTTTCCAGGAGATGAGCTGGTGTATTTATAACTACATTTTTCTGCCATTATGGGCTTGCAGCAGCACACCTGAGTTAAATCAACAATGGCATGGGAATGGTGATTCACAAGACAACTTCTCAGATTCTCTGTGACGATGCAAGACCGGATTTTCAGCAAATAAAAACCTTGCTTGACTTGTCAAGTTTACAATCATTTAATACTTTCTTGACTTGTCCAAAACCTTTGTGATATTTCAGCATTTTCCAAAACATTCTCAGGCTTGGAAAATGCATTTTCATTTCATTAATTTTATGACTTTTCACGACTACAGATGAGGTAGCAGGTTAGTGGTAGTACGCACTAAATTCTTTGAACATGACTTGGTGTGCCCTTCCATGTCCTTGCCTGCATTCATGTTTGGTATTTTGTATGCAATTTTATCCTACAAAAGCATTTAGAGTGATGCGTCGCCCTACTTACCTGTTTGCTGAGATCACAGGTCTCAAAGGACAGAGAGCCTTTCTCCTGAGTCAAACATTTTCTTACTCCGAGACTGAATATCTGCGGGGAGAAAACAGAGACATCACATGAACAGTGGATTGGTTTTGGCTGTGCTGACACAAGTAAAGCTGCACTTCATCCAGCAGAGAACAACCACAATGTCTGCTTTTGGTTGAGCCTGTTGTTGTCAGCAAAGACAACAGATTCAGAGAATTAATGAGTGAGACGTTTCCTGAGGGAAGGATTTTGGAAATGTAAAGAAAGGTAGCACCACTCATTGTGTGACAGAGACAAAAGTAAATATTTGCAGTAGATCCACATACCAGGCCCTCAGCGTTCACTAGAGGAGCTTGTATATCTGGAAACACATTCTCCAGGTACCACTTGAAGCTCTTGCATTTGAGCCTTTTCCTCAAAGCTATCTGCTCCGTGAGGTTTCCAAGGTCGGTGGCTCCTTTGTCCAGCATGTGGTGGTAGCCATGGCCGTAGAAAATGTCCTTGTATTCGTCCAGCCAAACTTCTGCCACTCTCGCCAGGTTACGCTCCACTGTCTTCTGCCTGTCCTTGGGGAATTTGTAAGGGTTCTGGCCTCGGAAAATGTGTCCCACTCGAGAGCAGGGGATAATTTCTATTTCTCCACCACACATCCAGATCTGCTCAAATGCAACAAACAGGATAACGACAGAGTATGTCATTATGGGAGAGAGTTTCTATTTCTGAATAAATAAGGGTTGCAATGGATAGTCCACATTATCGACAGAATTCATTTTTTATGCTGGAACCCTTATGTAGACTCTGTAACAGATTTACTTTGAATTTATTTTTATATTTAAAGAAAGGAAAATATTTGCTATTTAAAAAGAATGTCAGACTATTGTTCGAGAGAAAAAATGAGAGAAGGTAGACCTTAATTATTTGAACCTACATATTTTGTGTCATGATATAACCATCAAATATTTTTTACTTTTATGTGGGTCAAAGGTCATCAAAAGGTTTTTTCCAAAGGTGGCTTGATGTTCATGCCTTTAGTAATAACTTGCTAAGATATGCTGAATGATCGAAGGCTATTGTTTAATTGTTGCATTAATCGCCCAACTAGTCGCTTAATCTTACCAATGCTCAAAATAATGATTAAATGCAGCCCTAGAAAAAAATATGACAATTATTCCTGCGTGACTGTGGAAGGTGTATGAGATGACTGATGCACCTTAAATGAAATCTCCATGTTCTCTCCACCCCATACATCAAGGCCAGGATCATAGGCTCCCAGTTCATAAAAGTATTTCTTGTCTATAGAGAAAAGGCCCCCAGCCATAACTGGACATCTGTGATATCAAAGAAAAACAATCAAACAAAAATCAGCCAAATCAAGTTTAAGATCAGTGAAGCATGATTCAATTCAGCCTGCTTAAAACTATTCTAAACATCAAAAGTCAGTCAGTGTGTTTATATTTACACACGCTCTTTATTCCGATTCTTGTCTGTACTTCATTTATGGTAAAGAGGCAGACTAGGATGAATACATTGATATAAATAAAAAGTATATGATCATTTGAATGTATTGATTATACGCATTGCTATATAAGTATTTACATGCTGGGAAAATTTTACCAGTTTATGCTTTCATCTGATTACATTGTGTGGACTTAAAACATTGCAAATCAACGTATACCTGATGGGATCTGAGGCGCTGATGTTGTTCTTTTTAACGTAGTCCTCTGATAATGTGTTCCAGCCAAACACCAGTGGCCACCTGAAAATGCCTCGTTGGAAGTTGTCGATCATCAGATAACTGGAGGGAAAAGCCCGGCACATTGCCATGAGATTAGACAGGACTCAAGCATACAATCACATCCTTTATACGGGTTCTGTTGTCACCTCATGTCCTTGTCGCTGATGACTTCGATAACTGGACAGGGAACCTTCCTACGATCCACATAGATTCTCTCCAACAGTGGCTCCAGCCATCCTACGTTACATTCAATGTGGGAGTCCAGGAATGTAAGAACCTCACCTGGGAGGAAAGGAAACAAAGCGCTCCAGTCAAAACAAACAAACAAACAAAAAACTTTGGAAATCTGGGAATTTGCCACTGAAACTTACAGTGTCTGCACTTTGAAAGGCAGGAGGAAACTGTTCATATCTCATTTGGCTATATGTTTAAGTAGTACTAATGAGCCTTTTGTGATTAGATGGACCAGATCCAGAAACAAGTCAGTGTCTCCACACTTCACTTTAGAGTGAAATCTATGTTTAGATCTGTGTTTGATTTCATCTGTTCCTTTCTGGAACACTTCACTTTACTTCATTTCACTTAATTTACCTTAGCACCACCTACAGGATGGCAAGCATGGATCGGTAAGATTCTGTTTTGCGTGTGATCACTGTGAGGATGGACAGGATGACGGTGCCTACCTTTGGCAACAGCAGCTCCAGCAAGCCTGGCCCTGATCAGACCCTGGCGTTCCTTCAGACGAACGATTTTCACTTTGGGAAACTGGGCCATGTAGACATCCAGCTGCTCCTTCAAATAGTCTGTGTTATGCAAAAGTAAGTTAGTGAGTCATATACATATTAAGTATTTATAGAATAAAATCCTCACCTAGAGAAGTCATATATTTCTAAATATCATTAAAAACTTACATAAATGATCAAGTGTGGGATGATTAAATAAGATCTTTTACCACAACAAGGACAGCTGTGGAATGGAATTTATTAATATTCATTGAAGAGTGGTGTATTAAATTACAAACTATGTGGCTATTAAAGATGAGCACAACTCTGTACTGGATAAAGAGTCTTCCTTGTGCCTGGTGGGCAGAGGGAGAATATTCAACCACTAATGGTTTAATTATTCTCCCTTTTGCAATTATTAGATGTTTTGTGGAGCTGAGATCTAACCGTTCTAAGATAAGATAGCGATACCTCGGGTGCTGCAGTCATCCACTAAGATGATCTCCTTCAGGAGGTGTGGTGGAGATCTGTTGAGAACACTGTGCACTGAGCGGAGCAGCGTGGACCACACCTCATCCACGAAACAGAAAATCACACTGGTGGAAGGCAATTCATCGTGGACCACTTTCTGTTCACACCTGGAAAACAACAAAGTAAAAAAATTCAGTCGCTATCACGGGGATATTCTGTATCCATGCAGATTTCCTCTATGAAACTCACTCTGGGGGCCTGGTGTCTGGAACGGCACGGTCAAATGGGATCTGATCACTCAGGTAGACATTGAAATGTCCTTCATCCCATCTCTTTTTCACCTCCTTGTCTTTGTCACTTGGAACGATGACTGCCTGACCAAACTGGCCCACTGCCTTGCCATCTCTAGGAGCCAGAGTCACATCCAGAGAAAGCACCTTGTGCACACCTGGTTTTCTAGGAACGATGGCGTTATCCTTGGAGTCCTTTACTGCTGGAAGCGTTGGCTTAACTGTAGGCTTCACCTGTTTTTTAGCTGCATTCAGTTCTTTCTGGTCAAGCGGTTTCACCTGTTTTATGATGTTTACCTCATTCACTTTCACACCTTGGACAGGCGCTTTGGCGGTTGCTTTCACAGGGTGTGCCTCGTTAGCTTTAGGCTCAACGTCTTTGTTCTCAGTCTTTGTCTTAACTTCACTTTTAGCCTTTTGATTTTCCTTTAAATCCACAACAACCGTAGCTTTTTGATGCGTCTCTTCTTTTTTATCTGGTTTCTTCTGTGAGGTAGGTAGAGGAGCATGTTGTCCTTCTTGAACACCAGGTGCTACTTTGGTTTTATTAGACACCACTACGGGCAACTTCTTCTTGATGGAAGCCGTTACTAATTTAGATGGACGGTTTTCTAAAACTTTGTCATTTGGTTCAAACTTTACTGCATATTTGGCAGAATCCCTGGTCTTCTCACTCAGATCCTGCTTTGGAGAGGCTGTAGCTATTTTAGCTATTTTTTCCTTTTTGGGTTCAAGCTTGGGAGATAAGTGTCCTTGTTGCTTGCTGCCCCCCAACATTTGGTCCTGTTTCTTGCCTCCATGTCTGTAGACTTCAGCCAGTTTGTTGCCCACACTGTGTGGCTCTTTGCCTGCATGGATGACACCCAAGTCCACTCTCTGTACTATGTGTTCACCTCCCACCATCATCGGCCGTGTCACCCTGGTCGCCTGCTGTCTAATGATCTCCTTTTCCTTTTTCACCCTCTCCTTCACCAGCTGACTGTTCACCTCGTTTAGGGATATGCGAAGTGCAGCCATGTCAAACAGCAGCCATATGACAGAAGCTATAAAAACAAACGCCAGCACCCTGCCACTGCCCCTTAAGTATCTCCTAACCTTCATCATGCTTATATTTTTACAAATTCAAACTAACACAGAAGTATGCGGAGAATTAAAGTGCCATCGTGTCGTGTTTGGTGATGATAATCGCCTGCGTGGCATGCCACAATCATTCATTCCACGAAGCACTCACAAACACAGAAGGCTCTGACAGCCATGACCCAGCTTTGGAGTACACAAATGTTATCTTTCCATACCGTCAGCCGTCATTATCATCACTTCCTACTTCTGTCTGGATCCGCGTTTTACTTGGAAAACACCTTGAACGTTCTTCTCCCGTTAAACGTGCGGTAAGAGGACGCCCACGCCATAAGTTTGACACAAACTTTTTGTATGAGGACGTAGGCTCCACGACTTCCACTCCACAGCGTGCTGCGATTGGACAGATTTTCTGGTGACGTCAAGCTAGCCAGAGATAGCAACAACAGAACCGGAAGTCAGGTGGTTTATCTTCAACGTACGCTACGTGTAATTAAAACAAACAAACAAACCACTGTACACGGTTGAATGTGCATAAAAATTCAACCGTGTGCACATTTATTCGAAATAGCTGCGATTATCCGTAAAGTGAGTAATAGTACGAAAGCACTCTGCGCCGTCAAGGTGTTTTTTTTATTTTCACTTTACCGGAAGTGCTTTCAAATAATAAATTACTTGACGTTCCTCAACATTATCCGAAGTTGTATCCGCTTCAAACAGGGTAAGCAATGGGAAACGAGTGGCAATCTCTGGTTTATTACTTGGTTTTTTAGTTAAGAAATATTGCCTTGTTAATAAGACACCCAAATGATGTCTGTTGATGTATTTTTGCTTCATAGTCACGGCACAAAATCCTTGAATTCCAATGTAACCGGTTTGACCGGATTACTGGTTCCCTTGTATGAAACTGACAGCAAACACGCTGTACCTTTTCCCCCACACGTCATATTAGTTTAACGTTAATTCACTAAATACACATTTCATATAACAAGGGACTCATTGTTAAGATAACAGTCTCAGGTTTAAGAACAAATGATGTGAGTATCGTCATTATTATTATAACTATTCATAGATATCAGCACACATTGTTAGCATAATCAATGGTACCTTAATTTGATATAATTAATGCATCTAATCAGTAAGAGTCCTGAAAATTTGGAAAACTTTGAACATGCAACTGATAATACGTAGATATGTTTTGTGTCATATTTGCTGATTATGTTGTAGTGTTGTCGAGGGGCCCAGACTGTCATTGTTTGTGCATAAGTGGATTTATTTTTTTGTTTTTTGTCTCTGGGTGGATTTAAAACAGAAATACTTCAATTTATTTTGATTTCTGCATCTCCGTGCATTAGCATTATATTTAAATTTTGAGATAATTCATATCAATACATACATACAGTACTGTGCAAAAGTCTTAGTCCAACACTATCAAACCTGGTGTAATGGACCATTTTCACTGCAGTCATTCTGACAGGAAATAGTGAAGAAAGTAGGACAGGTGTTAGTAATGACATTAATTAGGTTGAAGAGAGCCTGGTCCCTGCTATTGCTCAAGTGTAAAGGGAGGTCACACTAAATACAGGACATTTCAGCCTGTAGAAGCTGCTCTTTTCTGATTTTTGACAGATAGATAGCATTGCTAAAACAACAAATCTAATGGTGGCCAAATACTTTTGCATAGTATTGTAGGCTTCTTGTATTCTATATTTATATTTATTACCTGTCTAATATTTATTATACTGTCCTCCCTCCTTCTCAGTCCGACTAATTTTCTATGCAAACCGTCTAGTTGTCTGCTGCCTGTTGTTGTAGTGGTAATATTGTATATTTGCAACAGTAGTGGGTGAAGTCCTGTCCTTCCTCTCGGTCCTCTATGTTGCATTGGGGCTCAGTAGAAACAATTTCACTCTTTTGTATGTTGATAGAATATTGTGCAAGTGACAAGTTGATATAATGTGACCAGAATTAGGGCTGTAACAATTAAAATATTATATTTGAGAACTCAATTCAGAATATGAGTGATTAAAAATGCATTGCCTCTCTATGTAACTGAGTTGTTGGGATAGAATAATTTAATTTTTATTTTTCTATAGATGCAACGCCATAACAAAAGTACAGTGTCTTTGTTGGCTCATTTTCAAATTTTCAATACATTACATTATTTCCAACAACATATTATGGTAGCAAACAGACTTGCAGGAATAGAAACAGTAATTCCCTTAATAGAATTCTGTACGTTTCAGTGAGATTACCCGTATTCAAACAAACCCACACGCAAACACACAAAGCCCCATTGGTAAAACGTGTGTTACTGCAGCCATTAGGCAGTGATTATCGAAGGCACTGACAGGTTTTCCTCTTCATCAGCAGGCATCTCCTGGGAGTCCCATTGGCTCCATCCAGCCTATTAACAGTCCCCAACATGAGGAGGGAGGAGAGTGGTACCTCCCATGGTGTCTGCCCTTAGCCACACTACACAGGCTTTCATTAATGTGTTAGCTAAATGATTGGCCTCAGGATAGCCCCCGAGCCCTGCAATGCATGTGTTAGCTTATATGTTCCATCCACTGGGCAATTTATTCATTTATTCACCCCTTTTTGCATTCACAGTTGTGTGGCATCGTTTGGTAGATTTGGTTGTGTTTGCCACACTGAGTGAAAAGTTATACTAGGGAGATAGAGTTGATTGTAAAAGGAAATCACCAGTGGAGACATTATTCATTGTGATGCGACACACACACAGACACAGAGATACCTGTAATGTTCTTGCTTTCATTATATGTGGTTTGGCTCCCACTAAATATAAACAGATTCAGTTGTTCATAGTGCACTGAATTTGATTTCATTTGACACCGTGCCATAACCGATATGATGCTGAGAATGATACATTTTGTATTATCACACTGAGTGTTTCAGTGGTTGCATTTTTTACCAACCCAAAGGAAGTAATTATATTTGTTTTGCGAGCGAGATTTCTCAAAAAATGATAGATTTTGACAAATCTTAGTGGAAGGATGGGACAGCGGCCAGGATAGGACTTCGAGGTAACAATCCAATTCCAAGGATACAGGAAAAAGGATTAAGATTACCGAAATTAGGAAATGGGATTTTGTCATATTTATCTATATGATACACTGTCAGTTAACGGTCAATGCCATTTAAAATCGTCCATAAAATGGTTTCTAATGACAAATGCAGTTAGTGCTCTATAGTTGGTTCTTTAGCTGCAGGTCAGTTTATTATTAGACTAAGACTAATCTTGTCTTGGCTTGCTCAGCCTTGATGGTGGTGAGCTCTAATGAGACCCCTTTTACTTTAAATGGTTTTGTAATGGACCACAAATGTTTCTGTGACTGATATTTTTGGGCCAATCAGTCTGACTTTGATTGCACTTAATGCCTATTGACCCCCACACCATACCAAGTGAATAATGGTACAGAGAGCGAGAAAATGTACTGAAAGTGAACCTTAAAAACACCCATCTGCACAAGTACCACTGCAATTTAATGGAACTGCTCGAATGAATGAACTCAGTCACAGCCTTGCTTACAGCTCTTGAATGTTTAGGATGGGACACTGTCACCCTGAGCAAAAAAAAAAAGGTTCAACAGTTAATACAGCAAATAGAAAACCAATCTGGATGACAACTGTAATGATGTAGCTGACATGACGTTTCCAATCAGAAGGATTATGGGAAACAGAGTCACATGGAAATCATATTGACACTGGCATGTGTAAAATTAACCAAATGTACTGGTATGATATCTTCAGAACACGTTAATTAGACCCTGGAATTAAAATGACAACAGTTGGTGTGTGTAATTTGCATAGAGGTCATGTTGTGTTAATGTGGCACTCGTTGAAACAGACAGCCAGCAACAATATGGTTAAGTCTGACCCACTGACATTTTCAGCTCCAAATTATGCACATTGTGCAAATTAAATTAATTAGAGAATTCATTAAGAAATATGGCTTGCGGAAATGAGTATAATATTTGGTTATGTGATGTAATTTTCTTTCATTGTTAAAGCTAATTTGTTTCATAACACTTCCTGCGGTAGTTTCCCCCTGTACTAACTATGATGTATGTAATTTGTTAGCCATTTAATTAATTATGATTAGAATTAGAGAATATACAGCTTGTTTTGACAGATGGTACCCATCAGGGGGACCTTTGCACAATTAACTTATAATCAATTAAATTTTATTTTTTTCCTGTTTGTTCCATCTTGGAGTGTGTGTGGAAAATATCTATGACATATGCATCGTATGCAAGCTGTACTCTGAATGGATCAAATGGCCCATTATCTATAATTGACCAATAGCACAAAACAGATAAACAACTCTGATTCATTTCATGCTTTGGGAGATACCTGCTGTGTATATTAATTATTCTCTCCAGCTTCTTATGCTCTTTCTTTGATATATCGCATGATTTCTCAGTTCTGCGCACCAAACGAGAATGTCATATTTATTTTTTATCTGATGTATTTTTGCCTCAAACTCAAAGGAAACTTGTTGCCTTCACATTATTCAATAATATCCTCTTTTTCTCTAACATGTGTTTGAATTCACTAATTCTTCACCAAGGCTTCGGTTCAGCTCGTCTTCATCGAGCCTGGATACAATTTTATCACTCTATGGAAGCAGTTGTCCTCCGTGTTGTTGTACTCATATTAGTCCACAAGATGGCGCTTTAGTTCTGCTCATGTAGCGCATTGATGGCGGCTTTGGCTTTTGAAACCAGGACTCGTGCAGACCGATAGAACGCACCCGTTTGCGGTATGTTCATTTAAAAATATCTATTAAATAAATAAATAAAATAAATACTAAAATATAAGAAATAAATACTAAATATTTCTCTAAAGGCAAAAGGTAAAAAAAAATACTTACTATGATTGATTAAATCAGGAGTGTCAATATTGTATTTTATTTTTTAATATGGCATAAAGGCCACATAATTGATGTCTAACGTTTTTATAAGTAGACTCCTCTTATACAGCTCAGTAATTCATGTTCACTTTTGACACCCTTTGTGTTTATTTGTTGTAAATTTTGTAAAAATCTAATCATCATTTATACGACTTACCGATGGTTCCTTAGCCTTTCATTACAATATCAGCAAACAGCTGCAGCGTTCAGGTAAAAACAAATGACAAAAAGATGGTCAGGCTGTGGTCATTTTTTGATTGCATCTGTGTTTTTAATGCTTTTAGAAAAATTATACATTTAATAGGAATAGATATCCATTTCACATTAGTTACTTTTGCTGAGTCACAGTTTATAATCAGACTTTTTGTTAATTATTGCACATTTTGCCCTGTTGTTCTGGTCTTATTTTATTATTTTTGTGTAATTTAGAAAAACAGAAAACACAGACCACCTTCCCAAATAAGTTGAATTTATTACCCCTGCTGAGGAAGCCTTTGTCATTTTTTTTTATCCAGGTGACATGAAGGTGATACAGATTTGGCTCCCAGTGGACATGACTTAATGTCTGACATAAAAAAATAACTACATAATTTGTCTCAATCCAGAGGGCTGACTTGGCATGGACAGCAGCAGTCCTAAATGTCACCATATAATGAGTTCTGGCCAAAGGTACACAGTTAGGACAGTGCCCGCTGGCACCTGGGATGCCCACTGGCTAGCTTTTTACCCCACAGCCATTTGGACAACCCCACGTTTGTTTGTGAACATGGCCTTACACCATTTGCATCCAAACAAAAAGTTTCAGTATTGTGAAGTTTCCTTTTACCTTGGGAATAGAATCCCACAGACCAGAATGGAACAGAATAAGTGAGGTTAAATTGTGATAAAGTGAAGCAACATTATAAATAACGGTGATAAAATACAACATGTGAAGGAGGCATCAAACTCAACAGGTATCTACGAACGGACCTGAACTCATTTAGCAACGAGAATATGCCGAGTTATCCATTTATTAGGGTACAATGGGATTTAATCCAATACAGTACCACAATCCTGCAATGATTCCTTTGTAAAGATTATAATGTTCAGTTTTTAGCTCTCTGTCAGAGAGGCGTTGGTCCAACTCTGTAGTCAGGCTGTAGTTAGTGATGCTGTAGGATTGGATCGCAATATAAACAGGTGGGGTGCAATGATGCATGGGTTCCTTATAAGATAAGATAAGTTAGACTTTATTGATCCCAGGGGGGGAATTCAGACATTAAAGCAGCATAAGTGATACAATTTGTAGATTTGCACTGCAATAATGAGCGATTTTTTTTTATTTTATTTAGTTATTTAGTTATTTATTTTTCTGATATTCAGTCCCCATTGAGCATGTAAACAAAGGTGGAGAAAACATCAAAAACATACATTTCAATATAGTGCAGCCCAAGACAACAACAACAACAATACTGATCAACAACCATCTGACAAATATGCAGAAAGGCATAATTTGTTGTAGGGTCACTGTATTGATGTTTTAGACCAGAGGTGCTCAAACTGTTGATGATTTTACTGGTGGTACTTGGTTTTGCCCCTGGTGTTGAGCCTGATGACAGGAACTTTGTGGGGGGAGTAAAAACAATTGAAATTTGTGGAGAATGACAGCTGGACTCATCCATTGTGTATGTCCGTTCTTTAGTTTTGCAGAGGTCAGAGATGGCGGCGTGTTGCATGTTTGTTTAATAATGGAGTCAGTTTCCTTTAAGCGCAGCACTGAGATGTTTGGCTACTTTCTGACACTCCACTGATGAAGCTTTAGGGTTTCTTTCTGATGACACAGAGATTAACTTCATACATTCACCGCGATGACCATACAACGCGCTGAGCCATCCAAACCCTTTGCCGTCTTCTCAGAATGAATGCAGGAAGTGTCGTTGTTTGGAGGAATTTGACGTCTTTTGTTGGGTCGGTATGAAACCTATTGGCAACACGCTGCGTTTATTATCTTACACGGGCGCAGCAGATGATGAGGGAACGTTGTATCTAAATTAACTTTTTCTATTTCCTGGAGAATGAAATCAATTCCATCCTTTTATGTTACTTTTCATCAGCCTTTTGTCTTGTTGCGGAATCTTTTCTCTTTCTCTCTCATTCATCTGTTTTGCCCTTTCCTTGATCTGATAGCATTAAACATATAATTAAGTCATAAAGGAGGGGACTGATGAGTGTAGCAGATGGTAATTGCGTCCTACATTTGAATGAAATGATATGCATTGCTACAATTTACAGCCTCCGCCTCATATTTTATTCAGCAACCTTTTATCTCTTTTCCTGCAGAATTATTCTGCAATAAATTTAGACATCTTATCAATAGCTGGAGTGATAGTGGCAGAAACATGGAAAAAATGGGCCTGCGCCGTTTTACGCTGTTTAAAATAATTTTCCATAATAAAGGAGCTATCAGAGCTGCTCTATCACTGTAGAGGGGCGGATAGTCCTATTTCCTGTAAGGCTGCCTTTAGTTTGTGGACGAGCTGTCAGTCTCCTGTTAGAGTGAAGAAACGTAAAAGGACAGAGGATGAAGCTTTCAGTCAGGTTCAGCTGAGGATTCTGAGCCTCACACGGGGAAAACAAAACAGCAAAGTAAGAGTTGAACTGGGTTAAACGAAGGAGGAAAGAGTCTGTGAAACGCTTACATTGGGTCAGAGTCAGAATGCAAAATTATGCAACCTCGTGGCTTTTCTTAGTTATTCAATACAATTCTGAAAGAGATCGAAAAACAAGCACTTTATATGCAGAATTGACTAAACCCCAGCTTAACTGTTTTGACATGATGTCATCATCCAAAGTCTTCATGGAACACACACAAGATGTGTGATTATGCAGAGAGCCAGGCAAACTATCTATAAGAGCTCTGCACACTTAGTTTACATACACTAGAAGATACATAAAATATGCAGATTTTTGCGACAATAGAAGCAAAGTTCAGGTTTTTGACGGTTTTCTTGCCATGGTGTCTTGTAGTGTGAGATCCGATAAGAGTGTATTTTTCTATTTCTGACCTGACTTCAAATTGTAAATATTAAACATGCTGTGTTTACTATCCAGTCTGACCCGACATCCTTTGTTTTTGGGATAATACCATAGACCACTGAGCATGCAGTTTGTGCAGTGACATGGAAAATGCAACTTTTTTTCCCGCCTCAACCACGATTTAACAACAAGGCAGGCATTTTTAGAAGCAGGAGGACTAAGGTGAAGAAAAGTTACTCAAAGGAGGAGGCTGTATTTGTGCAAAACTGAGATAGAAGTCAAACATTTTTGTGTCACATGATAGCGATCGACCAATCTCATCCGTGTCATCGAATCCCTGGTGGGAAAAACCTAACGCACTTGGGAAAGGCTCAACATGGCTGAAACGGAATAGGTCATAAATTCAAAAATTCCATCTGCTACTGATCCATGTCTTTATCTGCTTTTCATCTCAATCCTCAGAGTTTTTTGGGTGTTTAAGACCTTGGTAGATTTGTTTGTTTGTGTGTGCTCTTGTGGCCAAACTGAGGGACCGAAAGACTCAAGTTTTCCTTTATGTCATTATTTGTGGGATGACTCATATTTTTGTGTATGTCACTGGGTTTTGGACCGTTAGACCTGTAGTGTCGGCCATGTGTACACCATGCTTGATTGGCATCTCCCTGATCGATCAACTCATCTGATAGAACAATTACACCTTCGCCATAGCTCCACCCAGCTTTAACTCCAAGTATTATCATCCAAAATTACTGAAGAAAACGGTGTGGGTGTGCAGGACCTTCAAAACATGCTTTACCTATTTCATCGAAACCCATTACAAAGGTCCTCAAAATGACAGTACAGGGTGTTTTCATATGTTCAGACCAAAGATAAACTGGATGATCATTTTCAGGGATGCTGGACTCGACTGACAGCTATGGATGGAGCTCTTTGTTAATGGCTAACGAGCTCCAAGGACACAGCTGGGGAGGAGAGAACAGAAAGGAGGCCATTTTTCTCAGCTTGGGGAAGTGACGAGAAGGCTCGACGCAGCCAACCAGGAACCAGTTGCCTTTCAGCGCTGCAGGAGATCCTAAAGGAGCAGCTCGGTGGATCACAGTTCTGTTTCAAGATCGGTGACCGCCACAGAAGGAACCGTTCTCCATGGATTACATCTGAGCTGTGAGTTTGAAGCACAGACATGTACTCAACCTGTCCTAACACCCACTTTAACCCGTCTCTCAATTCTCCACTCACTGTTCTGAAAGATGAATTAAAAGCCTGATTAAAATATCCAAAGTTAAATTAAAATCCACATAGGATCGATGAAAAGAGTTTTCATAAAAGCCTTTCATCTTAATGTGCAACAGACCGTCAACACAGTCAACACATTATATTCAATTTCTGTCTGATTCCGACCTCAATCTCTCAGGGTCACATTCAGTGATTTAGTGAGCAGAGAAATGAAAGTGAAACCTTGCTTGATATCCGTGTTTCAGACAAACATACAGGATTACTGTGAACAACCTGTCCCCACTTTTTGAAAGTTTATGTGAATAATCTGGGAGTCACAGGATTAATCGTGTTGAGATTACAAAAGCAGAGACACACACACACAAGCACGTTTGCCTTCTGACTGCGTCTCCATCTGAGTGGAATGGGCTGCGTCCGACGCAGCAGACCGTCTTTGATTAGTCGTCTGTTGCGCTGATCAGTGAGTCATCAGTAGCTCAAAGGATGGGTTTTTGCAGCATCCAAGATGTTTTCAATTCAGGAAATGTTTTTAACAGAAGTCATTTGCATACAATCTGAAAGTTTTACAATCCTATCTGTATTTGTTGCAATGTCAAATCATAACGTCAACACAATAGTAATACAATTCTGGGATTGTTGTAATATACAAGTATAGATAACATATTGTATCATAATATAATATGTAATGTCTCATTTTAGGATTAATTATTTTTCCAAAGTGTATTGTTAAATCTAGGGTGACACAGTCAGTGCAGGTGTCAAATCTGTGTCTTAAAACCTTGAATTACACATGGTGGCAGAATAAGAAGCCAAATGTAATGTTCTTTGGTCCAAGAACCAACAAATTGGATTGTAGACCCGACATCCCATTCCGACGGTTCCCTTCTTCAAAGGATCATTCCTACCTAGTTTCCAAAAGGACTTAACTGGTGGAATAGCTGTTAGCAGAACAGTTGAATGGAGAAGTGCCAGAAGGAGCTGTTTGTACCCTTGACATGCTTTCCTCTCACCGGTCCCTGGTGAAGTGCTGGACTCCGCTGATATTTGAGAAACGGTAGCTGGGGCGATATAGGTTTAATTCTCACGTTCCTCAACCTGCCAAATACAGGAGTTGGCTGCCAGCTGGAAGGCTTTCATGTGTGTGCGAGTGGGGGTGGATGGGTGTCAGCAGGGGCAGAAGAGACGCAGGGAAGTATACATACACGAGTGTCTCCGGGTGCCGGAGTGGCGCTTTCTACATGTAGACACCCCAGGCAGCCAGCGTTTAGTCGTGATGCAGGTCCATTACCTTTAAGTACAAGTGCTTATGTTTGGTCGCCTGTTTTTACAGCCCTTCTAGCTCGGAGGGAATCTACCCGGGGTGACCCAACTCTATTTATTGATGCCTCCTGAGTTTCCACTTGCCGGTAATAGACTGGAAAACACAGATAATGTGTTTGATCGATCAACGTGAACAAATTTCATTTGCTGGGATCAATAACAGTTTACAGTTGACAGAGCCCAAAGAACTACATTTATTTGAGCTTTTTGATTGAAGCTGTCTTGGCAAGCCAACGGCGTGAGGCACTCCGGCCGCGGCCTATGTGGCAGGCATGGACTCCTCTGTTCCATTATTGCCAGCAATCTGTATTTAAAACTAATATCAGTGTGTGCTGCATGGCTCGGGGCAAAAGGCACCAAACCAATCTGATATACAGCATGTGTTTCTTTTCGCTTCCTTGTGATGTGAATTAGAATGTGAAAAATAACAATTCCCTCACATTTTTCACTGGTATCCATTTTTTCATTTGAGGGCGTAATGATTAGATTTTTTTTTTTTTTTTTTTTTTTTTCCAGCAGCATGATTTGTATTATGTTTCCAGTGTGCTCAAAACGTAATAGAAAAGTGATGTGGAACCAAAGGGAGAAAGAGGAAATTAACTGACGTGCAGAAGAAAGACGTTTGCACGGCTCAACCTTTTGCAGTTTTCCACATGTTTCTGCTTTTCATGATCATGCTCTGTGGAACACCCTGAAGACATGAAAGCCGTTGCTCTGTCTCATACAGTTCCAGGCCGGGCCTCTACCTTCTGCACACACACATACACAGGAAACAGCATGAGATGGGAAGTCTACATGGATAAACATTTACTATGGTAGGTGTTGCTTCAGGCAAGTGCTATTCAGGGCGAATTTACTGTGTATACACCAGTGTTACGGCAATAACCTTCTTATAGAGGTGTTTTTGCAAAGGTTTTTACTCCGGTGCAGTAAATGTGCCCACGTTGAGCTCAACATGAGATGAGTGGATTGTGCATTGCTGCTAGATTCTACCTCACTTACTACCTTATTTAACACAGACGGTGATCTTGGGTGTGTTTGGATTGTTCAGATTGATTCTTTCCGGCAGCCTAAATAAAATAAGATGGAATAAAAAGTAATTTCAATTTTTTCATTCAATTACAATTTAGCAGTGGCAGATAAAAGCCCTCAAAATTGTACTGGGGTATAAGTACTGATATCTCATTTAAAAAATGACTTAGTTACAAGTAAAATTGAGTCATCAGAAAACAGCGTATATACTTTGATAATCTGAAGATGAACAACATCATCATCTTGGTCAACACTCGACTAGTCTTTAAAGTTATTTAGCGCCCATATCTTGCATAAGGAAAAACTAATCACTTTAATTAAGCTTTTCAAAATTTATTTAAAAATGAGAGCTTGAACTTTGGAGGGCACGTTGAGTGAGTTAGACTCGAGAAAGAACTCTTTAAAGAACTGATTAAAATCACCAAAACTAATAGCACAGTCGTGATTTTTACCAACATCACACTTTCAAAACCAATCAATCGAATATTTTTTGAACTAGAGGTATAGATTTTCCTTCAGATATGATCAGTAAAGGTAGCTTGCAAAAATATTTATACTCCACTTATGTACAGATCAAATAAAACATACTTTTTGGCATACTTATTTGGATTACCATAGTGAAGTATGTTTTACTTTGCTACATTACACTAGTGCAATCAGAAATGAGATGAATATTTGTATTTTCTTGGAGACTCTCTGAGTTTATCTATAGCTGACCAGCGTTGTAATGAGTGGAGTTTTGTGGACCCTTTAGCAATGTGCTCGCACTGCAGTCTCCCCCAGCGTGCTAGCTGTGTGTATCTGTTCCTGGTCGGGGGGGACAATGCATTAAGACTGCTGCTCCCTCTGCCTTATATTTGGCACAGGTTAGGGAGAGGCATGAGATGCATATTGTTTGTGTTCATTTGAATAAGGACAAATGTCAGATTTCCATGGCTGCAGGCAGCCTGCATGTTAGATGATCAACTCTTTTGGGCCCCTGGATGTGGGGTCATCAGTAGCGCTTCCAGGTCACTGTCACTGCATGCCGGTTTGGGGCCATAATTGACCTTTTGACTGAGCGCAGGGAGACAGCCTTTCTCTGAGGGCAGGAATAATCACTTCAGATTTACTTGTGATTGTGCTCGGGTTAACTAATTAAAAATGTTGTTTCTTTAAAAGCTAAATTTGTGATTTATAGATACAAAAATATTTTACATATGTTGTCGGTCTTAATGTGATCAATAACGGTAATAGGTCGTATGAAACCAACCATAGTCTTTCCCATTTTGTGCAGCCATGTCATTAATTTACCTCCATACAGCACACAGTGTTTATTTAACATTTTATGATGGCTGTGGGTGCACTGTTGAAGCAGCCCACCTATCAGTTGTATGTTCCATATGTTCAGAGGACAAACAAATGAGTCAGGGCTTCTCATGGCATACTGTAAAAGTGCCATGATTAGCTGTTGTGCTGGTGTGTGTGGCAGCAGAGAAAGGTTGAACAGAGCCTGTGTCCCATAAGCCCCTGAGCTCCCTCAGGGTTGCTTCCGGTCTGGGATCTCCAAAGAAGCGTGCGTTCACCCTTCACTGTGCTAGTTATTTCTCACATCACACCCACGGTCATGTCTCTGTCTTTATAGCCCATAACCCCTCATGAGTACATAGGATACTTACCGCCCACCCTCTTTTGTCACACGTTACTTCTGCTTGATCATATTTAACTAAACAACGACACGTACCATGTATTTTTTTTTGGTTCATAAGTTATCACAAATTGCTAAAACGTGGTTCCATTTACTCACTGAGCATTTCAAAATTCGATTGAAGCACTATGTATCAAATTCAGTTGCATGAGTGAGAGTGTGTGGAAAAATGCTCCCAGCATCTCTGCCGGGTTCTTGAGAGTATTTACAAAAAAGCAGCAGGAATGCCAAGGGGCAGGTCTTTGAGACTGGGGTATTACATTATTAATTAAAACACAAGTCGCTGTGTTGCCCATGGGTATACAATGTAACACACTTGATTGAATCAGGTAGTGGCAGCCGAGGCCTTTTGTATTTTGTGCTTGAAGGGATGAGAGCTCGGCTGTATTACTCAACATACAAAAATGTGTTTGGGCAAACGCTCGTGAACTGGCACGAGAAACTACAGCAGATTGGAAGCAGTTACTTTGCGAGTAAATATGCAAATTTTTACACAAAGGTACTTTGTTTTTCCAAATTGAGTCAAATTAGATACGATCCAAGTTTTCATTATTCCTTTTTAATGCGTCGACATTATTATCACCCCGCATCAATCAGATGAACACAAGGTTTCATTTGAATTGGTGCAGTGTCCCTCAAACTTTGGGAATCAAACACCACCGTCTTAGGACAATCTCACCAAGAAGCCACCAAGTCTTAGACAAACCACAGAGAAACCTTGTGTGTGCCTGTGTGATGCCCATATAGAACAGAAACACGCAGAATGTACATGAGACTGATTGGACTGTTTGAATAAAGACATCTAGGTCTTGAATAATCATATTTTATCATTATTTCTTCATGAAGCTCATTCTATATGTAAATAGTGTTCGTGTGATTGTGTGAGAGAGACTGAGAGAGAGAGATGTGTTTGTGTTGACGTTTGTGTTATACAGTTTCCTTTCATTTTTGATGTCTGATACTTTTGACTATATTTAGTGCTTCTTTCTAAGCTATGTAATTTATGACACGTATGGTGTGTGTGGTGGGGAGCAGCAACCGTAACCTTGGTGTCTTTGCGATAATGACAATAAACCCTTAAACCTTGAGGGCAGAGGTCGACATGTCATAATAATAAAGCTGCTTTCAATACGTTTGCAACACAAATCACTACTTCAGCTAGCAGTATATAATCTTGAGTTTTTGGTTATACATATACTTTTACATTTGTGAGTGATTGTTGTAAAATGATACAATATGGATTATGATACATCTGTTAGTGCCATATTTGTTTCTGCTGCTTTTGTTGAGGAGACATCCTTTCCATCTTTGTGGTATAGACTTACACAGACTATAGAGTTTCCATCTACACATTATGACCTATAGTTTGTCATATAAGAGGATTAATGAAAAACTCCATTAGTCCATCTTCATGCTCATTAAGGGCCTACTCTACAGAAGTGTGAATATGTAATCTTTTAATAAGCACAGTGACAGAATAAAGCTGCCCCCAGTTCTTTTAGTGCTGGGGTGGGAGTGGTAATGGCTCACACTGGACAAAGGTAACCATAATGAGGGTGGTGGTGGTGGTGGTGTGTGTACAAATGTGGTTGTGTGTGTGTGTGTTTCCTCCACTCTCCTCTCCTCTCTCTTCTCTCCCTTGATTCCTACTGACCTCCAGTCTAGGTCTGTTAGATGTAGTCCAGGTTACAGCAGACAAACGAACGATGGAAATATCAAAGCCAGCCCAAGGCCTTTACGTTGGTTTTGTGCTCCAGGTAATCACAGTGTGCAGATCAGTGCGGAGCACAGCTGAGGCCTTGTCTTCTCTTGTCTTTAATTCCCATGTCCTTTTTCATACGGCTGAATTTCTGCCATCTCAAGTAGGTCCCAAAGTTAAAAATGTCGCAATAGAGTCTAACTACTAATCATCAAAACGGTAAACTGCTGTGTGATTTCATTAACTGGTACAGGTCCAGGACTGGATTCATCATGGATCCATTAGTCTTAGACGGGGAAGAAACCTGAATATTTGTCAGTAAAACAGCCCAATTGTGTGAGATCACAGCTGGCTGTTCGCCGCGTGAGGTCTTGAAGTGTATCGAGAGGCACAGCCGAGTGAGTCGAATAGTCTGCGGTCTATTGATAACTAGCGCCTGTTATAAAATCCTGGCACAACAATGCAACTCGGGCCTTCTGTGCTCCACTGAGCAACAATACCTTCTCTCACTGGCGGCATCAATGTAACGATGACAAACAACAATGAAGGAGCTCTTTCTCACTGGCTTCACATCCCTGGCACCTTTTGATAAGAATATTTTGATACTGGATTTATTCTATTTTATATTTCAGGAAAGTTTAGTGGAATTAGTCGTCGGGTATTAAATGGAGGATACAGATTCCCATGCTGGGACGATCGGCCTGTATTTATCTTTTCTACGTTGCTACACCACTGTCCACTCTCTTCCACACACACACACACACACACACAGATTCCCACTCCTCAGTTCTCTGGCCTTGTTCGTCTCCCTGTCTGTTTGGCTGTGTGTATTGAGTTGGTTGGCTGGGTTTGTAGCTGGAAGGTACAGTGGAGTGTAAGCGGTGTTGATGTGTACGGCCCCTAGTCAGAGGCCAGAGCCTGGCTGTTAAAATGCAGCATCTTTTGTACGTCAGAGCCAGGTTTGCTGGTCCCTTTCCGCCCATCGCTAAGGGGCGGGGAGGCGTTTACCCACCGCGTGCGTTGCGTGGAGCCGCTCATTGGCGTGGCTTGATGCAGGGCTAAATGGCATTGTTACAGCACGCCTCTGAGAAGTGTTGACAGGTCCATATGCTAATTTTAATGAATACAAGAGAGCTGTGGTTTTATTCACCTCTACTCAGCTGCAGAATCCTATCTGCACCTAGACTGGCAAATATAATTGCAGCAAACTCAAATGAGCTCATTAGGAAATGTATTGAATTTACACATTATTTCCAGTAGTTAAGCTGAGTTATTTTCCCTAAGGACTCAATTACATACTCATTTGTGACTCAGGTAAATGGCTTTCTGGTGACTTTTTCAACTGCAAAATTGTAGTCACTGAATAATTTGTAAGAAAGCTGTTGTACAAGCGCATCTATTGACATTCGTTTGTGTGAGGATTTCAAAATGGTGAGGTGGAAAAAAAACCCTGCAGACAAGATAACGACTCGCTTTTGTTCCCGCGTTCACTTCATTTGATTAACTCATAACATTTCATTCACTCGTGAATTGTTTGAACATGTGCTCATTTGTCTTCGCCGTGTTTCTTGGTAATGTTTTGGCTCCTAACAGCTTTGTTGTCATTCTGACACATGTATGAATCTGTAGTTGAACTGTATCTTGTCAAAGGCGTGAATGTGAGTCCTTTTTCATGGAGGAAAACAGAGTGGTCCATTTAAGAGAAAGGCTCGGTGAGTCCGGGTTCTGTATCAGGGATTATGCCAGCCTACTGGGCTCTGAAATGAAAGTGAACATTCATAGACTGAGTCACTTCTTGATCCATGTCCTCCCTGGGCCACAATGAAGATATTGTTAGAGGAGCGGACATGGTGTGGAAACTATGTGACAAAGAGGAGTGCCCAAATTCAGATTGATCATCAAATTGGTGTTTGTTCTGCTTGAAAACGGGCCGATTTGCTGGAAAACAACAAAGTATTTTGCATGGCTAAGCATAAGTCTTTCCACAGAGCTGTACTGGATGAACTAAAGTGACACTGGCTTTTGGCACCGTTCCCAGGAGCACACTGAGAAACTGTTTGAGGCAGGCGGAGTGGAGTTCAGTGCTTGACATATGTTCCTGATGTCTGCTGTGCCTGATATAATGATCCATAAGTGTGATCTGTTCACGATCGAGGGAACCGTGCCATCTATTTAATGTCTTTTCTGCTTTATTGGATAACACATACCAGATAACGGCGAGGGGGATCTTGGAGGGGACAACTTGTCATAAAGGTCATGCACCAGAATCAAACTCGCGTGCCACGGGCCTTAGCCTGCTGAGCCTGCTGAGCCAGCAGGCTGTCCGGGCTACGTAGAATGTAGTTTTGTGCAGGAGCCATCCAGTAGCGCTTCGTGCACCCCTGTATTGTTATTCTACGCTGTGCCGTGACTTCCGACTGTCCAAGCCCATGGAGTGGCCATGAGGGAAGTGGTCCAACCACATCCCCGGCACTCGACTGTGAATATCACCAACAGCTGGTGGCACACGAGTTAGTCGTGCTTGACAAATTACTGGCTTACACGTGGAGGAGCAGGGGGCTTCACTTTCCTCCTTGCCAACCACATGGCCTTACAAACACATTCAGAAACCATCTGGTTCATGGAGTTTAGCAAAGATTTGATGGCAGACGTAGGATACAAATCTCTTGAGTCTATGGTGTTATTTCCTGTGAGGTGTAATGAGCAAAAATCACAGAGAGGTTACATCGTATGGGAGTTTAATTGTCCAGATCTCTGATCGACGACATGAGAAACAATAGACGGCGAAACTCTTTGAAAGTGGGCCGATCTCATCTGAGCTGACACTCGCAGTGTTTCGTCTGTTGGCTTTAGAGGAACAGGAATTATCAAAGTTACCTTTGAGCTCACCAGCCTGTCTGTCTAGTGCTCACAGTATCACACATAATGACATTCAGTGTATCCACGATCACATTTATGATAGCATATTTGATACAGCTGTAAACCAGCAAAGAATAACCCAGCCTAGAAGACGAAGCCCCCTCCCCCTCCCCCCTTTTTCAGTTAAAACACAATCTATTTTCCAGTGTAAATCACTTGTCAGTCTATTGCAGCTGTAACTGTTCCGATGTGAAAGAGAGAGGTGGAGAGAGAGAAAGAGAGAGAGTAAAGATTATCTTTTGGGCCATTTCGCCGGCACCGTTGCGTGACAGAGACTGACAGCTCTTTCAGATGACTGACAGGTGTCCTTTGAAATGCCTGTGAAGCAGCTTCTGTTCAGACTGTTGAAATGCATATTTGGAGCTCTTATCATAAAGGCATGGATGGCCCAGATAGGTTCCGTTAACATTGCAAATGGCTCCAGAATTATTCATTGTCAGTGCTGTGGGAAAGAAAAGGGGGGTGAAGTTTGATTATTCCGCTCACACAATGGCAGGGTGCTTAATGATTCCTCTCCACCTTGGCAGCGGCATGCGCCGACTTCAGGCGCTAGCGGCGGGTGACACAGGTCTGGC
>OMNV01009965.1:24823-38076 GCA_900303265.1 Brotula barbata | reverse complement strand
GATAAAAAAAATATATATATATATATTTATTATAATTATTTATTTATCATTGGTCATAATTTTTGTAGTTGTGGCAGAATGTACACTACTTGATTGGTTATTTATAAAAATCTATAAAAACCCACAAAAACACAAGACAATGCTATGAATTATTTTAATGTTTAGACATAAAATTATTGTCTTATCAGCCAGAGGATAATTTCTGCCGTACCTTTTTGTCCCTGTGGAAAGCTGCCTCAGGACCTCAGCATGGCTCTGAATGTGGATGTGGATGTGTGTTGCTGGGAGTTTAGAGTATACTCTGTGGCCAAAAGATGGCAATGTTGCAATGCTGAATTCCAAATGAGTTTTCTGCTGCTTGACCCTCCATTGCAGACCGGCCACTACCTTTGCCTGCAGCTCTGTAACTTCCAAACGAGCCCAGAAATTTGGCATCCTCCCTGCGCCGGAGTGTAGGAATAACGTGAGAGTCGACCAGAAAAGTTTCACAGGAAAAGTTGATTACGTAGAGGACGAATTGAAAAATATAGTTTGTGTGAAAGCTTGAGGGAATTGGGCCACGATGCATGAATGCTTCTTTTTCTGTCATAAGATGTTTAACATCCAATTAGTGCTTTTGTCGCTCAGTGCACTTTTGATGGATTTAGCAACTGTTTGTAGTTTTCAGGTCCATGTTGTATGAGAATGTAGCATTTTAATACAATTACACGCTGTAAGCGACAATTTTGTTACGAGCATCGACGTTTAAAGAAATTAAACATCACTCGTATATTATACTCACACGATTTGAAAGTAAGTTTAGCCAAGTGTTATTGGAACTGGGATAACTTTTTCATTTTGAGGTTGTTCCAGAGTACTTACAGACAGTAGGAAGCACTGCGGTGCATTCGGTGCAGCTAGATACCCAGCAGGCTAGCACTTGGGCAGCTATTACAAGACTAAAATACTTGAAAATGCACCTTTCTAAATGGATGATGGAGTTATGTCCTGTAGTGAAAGGGTTAACAGGACAGGTCTGCTGGCAATACGTCGTCAATTTGCCACTGTGAACAAAATTACATCCGTAGTTGCTTTCTGAGGATGATTTAGAACAAAGCCCACACCTGAGAAGTCGTAAGGTTTTCATTAATAAAAGCACGTTTAGTACTGTGTAGTTGAGGAAAGTGTAAAAAAGAAAGCAAACCCGAAACATCATTTGGAGTTTGCACACCTGGTGGCAGACTCTTGAGAGACACTTGTTTGTTCTGTTGTTTTGAAAGAAGCAGGAATAGAACTCTCTCTCTCTCTGTCTCTCTCTCTCTCTCCCATGGCCACTTTGCTGGTCTTTATTATTGGCTTATTGCCTTTAAGCTGTCACCACTCCGAGCATTGCGTCTCTGGTGGATTGTCTTCAGGGACCGGAGAGCGCTCGGCTGGCTGGGACTACTCAGCTCTGTAGCACTGTGTTACTGTGTCATGTTGTCCGCAGTGTACTCACACGCAGCAGTGCTTATTCACACTGATTTACACCTGATTTCGCTCCTAAAAAGCCTGTATGAGGATGTTCCGAACCACTTAGCTCCATCGATTTCTGCCCTAGTCTGGATGTTTTACTACGCAGGGTCAGAACATATGGCAAACGCCAGCTGGATGGCAGTCGAAGCTCAGACAGGTAATATAGAGCAAAAACAAACAAAGCTTCTTTTATTCTTTAATTGAAACATTTCTCAAACTACCCTGCTAATGTATTAATATGTTGTGCTATTTGCCATTTAATTGTTGAATAATGTCCTTAAATATTTGAACCTTTTCTTTGGCAGTGTGACAAACAGCGTGGCACGGCGGGAGGCAGTTGATTTGAAGTGTATAGAAATCCCAAGATTTAGCGCGAGGGTGTGATTTTCAGCTCCTGAGCCTAATCCCACCATTCCTCCACCTCTCCTCTCTTATGCCAGTCACATTTTCTAATTAGCTTTCCCTGTGGAGGAAGAAGATGGATTATATTTTAATATCTGGGGCCTAAAATTAGTTTGTATTTTAGCGAGTTAGCACTTCTTAGAAGTTGATTTACTCTTGAAGCTGTAAAACCCGTGAGCTCGCAATTAATCATTCTCTTTGGTCTTGTTCTCAAGGAAGAAGCGGCTGCGGTGTCAGTGGCTGGATCACAATAGGTAAACACCTAATTTACACTATTTAGAAATCACCTCTCTAGTATTGTACAACATATGACACTCGCTCTCTCAATTGTTCTGTCCTGCCCCCGTTATTAATTACAGAACACTTTTAACAAAGCGACATTGTCTATGACTAATCATCGACGCAGAATGATTAAAGACGCTCCTCGCTTTTTTTGAATTACTTGCTTCCCCTTCGTCTGTGTTCATTCATGAGCTACGCGCTGCGGCTTTTTCCCTCTCGGTCAAGAAGTCGGTTTGTTGTTATCCGATTACCAGCATCCTGAGAGGCTTTCACAGGCCCATCCATCAAGGGTAAGGGGTTGAGGGGGAGCCACGACAAGCCAGCTACAGTGATGTAAAGCACTGAAGGACTCTTACATGGTTATTAAAGGCCTGTTTGCCTTTGACACAAACATACACAGCATGCAGCATGACATCATCTGATGCACTCGGGAAATAAGTGGAGAAAAGGAGAAAACATTTTCCCTCCAAAACAAAATTTAAATCAAAATTTAAATACAAAACTTTCAAATAAAACTGTACAAAATTTATCAATCTACAAAATCTATCTCAGGGAAAGAATGTGACACAAGAATTTTACTCTCCTTATACCTGTATAATGAGATGTCACAAATAAACTCTTGAATCTTATAGTATAAATATATGTATTGTAAATATAAAACTAAAAAGCGGTTTTAATTGAAATGTTCCTAATAGGTGTGTGGATGCTGTTCTTCATCACCAAGCCCCCCCTGCTGCCCCACACCAGCTACACGGTGTGAGCAGAGTCACCTAAGCCTGGATCTGGCGTGGCTTTGGAGAGCCGTTTGGTATCGGGAGGATCACCGGTGGCTCTCTCCCAGGGAGATGAGCAGTATAGGCCAATTTCATATGCGGGGCTCGGCCCCTGGGTCTGAGTGGAGGTGGGCTGGGTCCACCCAGTATCCTGGCTTCATTAATCATCCCGCCAAGGCTTACTGGCAAACCCCCTCTCCGCCCTCTCCCAGACAACCCCTTGGATTACACAGAGCCAGCAAAATGTCAGCCCAAATCTGAGTCTTGATGCAGATAATCATTTCAATAATATTTCTCCATTTGTGCCCCCGATGCCAGGGGAATAAAGCTTTTCCTCTGTCAGGTAGCATAAGACTACAGTTGGTGGGAATACTTGACTCTGAGCCAGATGGCTTAGCCATGCTTGCAGCATATGTTCAACAAGCAATCCTGTGCCAAGCATGCATTAGGTTTTTATTAATTTGAAGCAGCCAGGAATGCATACGTATAGACCTGATCCAACCAATCCACGCCACTCCACAAACCCCACCGTTCCCTATGGAGAAGTTATGGAGACTAGGCTTTATTAGTATTGGCAGAAAGGGAAAATGTGATTATGATTCTTATTTGATGGTTCAGTACAATACAAATGATGAATGAACATCTTCTTTTTTTTTTTTTTTTTTTACCCCAAAACAAGTTTCAGCTAAATACTGTGTCTGGGAAATTAAATAATAATAATGATTCACCTTAAGAATAATCGTATACCTAATCAAAGCCAATTTAAGACATCCACTGTTTTGGTGTTGGACCTAATGAGGTAAATTAGTATTTAGACGTATGGGACTGCTTGGGTCTAAGACAAAAGATACAGTACTGCATGGGATGGCAAATTTATTCATCACCACTAAGTTGAACTTCCCTTTAACAGCCCTGCGCTCTGCAATCCTGGGAGTTCTTCTCTCCGTGACTTATGATGGTGAGGGGGGAGGGGGGGAGAGATGGCGCGCCGCAAATGTCAATAGAAATAGTAAGTGTGAGAGGGAAGGCTTGCCTAATTAGTGCCCATTTAGATTTTATGACGGCTCTGAGATCTGCTCTTCCTGACAGAGAGCACTATAGTTGCATATTGTCCTAGCCTGAGGGAACCATAGGAAAATCCAGATTTATTGTACCTATCATACCAGCATATTTCATTTGCCATTATGAGATGCCATCTTGCAATGATGCCAGATTATTTATTACAGATTAAATTGTGGGACCTGGGTGGTTGAGGAACATTTCAAAGTACCATTCCTCTTATTAACTTCTTCATTATCTGCCCCTCTGCGATCTAAACGCACCGCCCCCTCCCTCCGTACCTGTGTTAACAAATATATTACTGATTGGGCAACACCTAACTGTTTTTCCATTTTCTGCATTTGTTTCCTAACATTAGTGTCTGCGTGCACCGCGACTCATCCGTTTCCGCTCTTCGGGGCAGACTTTGCGTTTCATCAAGCCTAATTTGAAATGAAGAAGTTGAGTTTGTCTCTTTTCTCCAGGTTGCACTTTGAGCTTATTAGCTAACAACTATGCAGAAACAAGTTTTATTCTTTTGGAATGTGTCTTCAAGGGCCTTTGAACGAATTACAGCAAATCTGCGGCGATGGTTGAGTTTTAAACACCATAAGCGTTCTATTTGTGTGCTTTCGTAGCAATGGTTTGGGGTGCACTATAGGCAGCCGTTTATCGCTGAACTCATCATCGTGCATCCACAGCCTGGCTTTTCCCCTTCACTCTTGTCTGCAGTCGCCAGATGCTTGAGTGGTTTTATATCTTTTGTGTATTAGGTAATGTTTATTTACTATGTCTCTTAAACCGCAGGATGTTGGCATTTATCCTATTTACACATCAATGTTACGTCTCCGTGAAGGCCTTGAGAGTTGCGTTTAAGTCATTGTGCGGGCTGGTATTAAAATGTACTCCACACTGTGAGGGGAGCTCGTCAGGGAATAGCTGGGCCCTGGACTCCCATTACCTAGTATAAAAGTGTCAGCCGCTTTAATTACATTCATGCCTTCCCCAGTCCATTTTACTGCAGCCGCAATCAGATTTCACGCACACACCTCCAGCCTCTTGTTTAACCATTTGGCTGCTATTAGAGGTGAGATGAGCATCCAGCTTGCTTTTCCCCCCCATCCATCCATGTACACTCCTGATTTATTTGTTTAGACGCCAAACATTACAGGTGTTTCCAGCTGCTCGTGGCCTGTGCATAGTCACAGGCTGCTGGCTTTGTCTGGTGCTCGGTCCTTCAACGTGAATTTGAGTATCTGCCCCCGGTGCCGTTGATTAAGTTGGCACACTCGGCCACTAAATATCAGTGCACCCCACCGAGAGCGGTGGGATCGGCCGTACGCGGGCTGGGTGACTGGGTGGATGGGTGGGGGTGGGGGGTCAAGTTCCAGCGGTCACACTGTTAGCGCGCGTGGAAGAGACAGTGTCACTTACAGTTTCACGGGGAAGCTTCCTGACCTTCTAGGAGTGAAAGTGAGATCCTCTCTTGTTTATACTCAGCCATGGATCAGTGCGTGGAATATGTCTACATCCTCTCAGCCAATTTCACACAGAGGAGGCGCAGTGTGGGCGGCCGACACAAGCCGTTTCCCCCGGACGATGAGGCCCATCCCTCACACACGCGTCCTCTGTCTGTGACTGGAGGTGTAGAGACAGACACAGACAGAGGCACTCTACTGCTCCACTGGGCCACACAACTGTCCCCTCCCCAGGGAGCCTCATGTTGACACCAGCCTCTGACTCTGACTGCTCCTCACTTAAAAGAGGACGTCCCCTCGTCCAGCAATTAAAACAATAAGGAGTTTATATCTTTTTATTTTTTTGTCAAATACTTCCATCCCAAACAATGCAGGATGCTTAACTGTAGTGTTGCATCTCCCGGCGTCAAACAGCAAAATGCAGAAATGCAGCTCATTAGAGCCTCGGCTGAAACGGCCTGTTTGGAAATGACAAGGGAGCGGATCCCCGCTAAAGGTAATTGATGGACGCAGTAAGTGGACATAAAGCACTCAGGTGAATTATCCGAGAGGCAGTTAATTACCTCTAATGATTTCAACACGACGAGCGCATTTGCTATAAAAACTATTTATGACGCACATTAAGGTCAAGATTCTTCTTAAAATTAAGATTCCCGCACGAGCGCGCCGTCTCTCAAAAATAAACACAAATAGTCGTCCACGACGTTAATTAGGGAATAAGGATTTCAAACTGTGTGGTCCAATCCAGTTGTATTAACAATCAAAAGGTAATCAAATCTCCGTCCCACTCAGAGCCTCACGGTGCTCCTGGATGAAGCCACTTCATGCCCAATTGATCTAATTACATAAAGGGAATTCTCTCTCTCTCTCTCTCTCTCTCTCTCCCCCCCTCCCCATGATATATTGGTTCCTGTTAGATTCAGCTGTTCAGTTAATTAAGTCCTCATCCTTTATCACAGTGGTGGACTTGGGAACACCATCCAATATTCTGTCTTTCCAAACCACTCGTCAACTCTTTGTCTTTTCCTCGTTTTTCCGTCGAGCCGAAGCCACGAGGAGCTCCCGCGCTGTCCTGTGTTCGCCCGCGCCGCCTCGTCTTGTAATCAGCGACCCCTGTTACTCAATTATGAGGTGTGAATTTGGGCTCTTTGGTGACCTTCTCCCAGTGATCCTACCACTGACCCTTTAATAAGAGCGCATCGGTCCCACCACTGCTTTGTGAGTTGCGTCACATTTTTTTTTTTTCATTTGTGGGATCTTTATGAAGAGGGAAATGAAAAGAAGCGGGTCGCTATCGTTGTGTTCTCACATCTCCTCACATCAGAGGGTCTGAACAGGGGCCTGGTGTTTGCTTTGATTCCACGTAGGGTACACCAGAAGTTCAGGGGTTGAAGGGCAGGAAGCATCGCTCTCTTGTAGGCAATCATATCCAGCTTTGTGCTCCTTGTACCCTGACACTGAGGGTGGCAGCTTAAAGGCTGTCTGGAGCCTTGTTCCTCCACTGGACTACACTTTTGATATCCACAGCCAGCAGCTCCAGCCTCCCTCTCCGCCCAGCGTTATCCTGGAGGATTCAGCTCAGCTCCGTGTTGATGTAGAACTCTTTTCTGCAGCAGAATCCTTTTTTTTTTTTTTTTTATGTACCGCACTTCATTTCTACCACTCCATGGTTTTAAGATGACATATTAGCCAGCTTCAGGGTGGTTAAAGGTGATGCAAAGATTACAGCTATTTACTGAATTATCTGTCTGCGAGACTACCCTCATATCTCTGCATATATTACCTTGAGCTTGAGTTTAAAGAGCGATTGCTCAGAACAAGGAAGTTAAAGAGGCAATTACATAATGAAATGGGCCATCAATTCTGTTCGTGGCCTTTTTCTCTTTGAACAGAGATGGCCCAGATATCCCTGGTTTAGCTGACCCAGTAGAAGTACAACTGTTTGTATTAAACTCTCCTTTATCAAGGGACCCTTAGAAGCTGCATGGCTCTGTCTGGCTTTCTATCTCCGTTCTGTAATTCAGTTATTAATTACCCGTGCTCCCACGGCAGCACCGGCCATTGTATTTACAGTGTTACCATGGTGACCCTAGCCCATTTATAAGGTTTGTGTCGGCATTAAGACAAGTATTCAAATGGCTTCTATCTAAATATAGCAATGTCTCATAATCTGAGGGTTATGATAGTGAAATTAACACGGCTCCATCGCAGGCAGGATTTCACATTTCACTGGAAATCTGTGCAGAGAGAAGCTTCATGCTTCATATTGCTCTGGTACGTTAAGAAACAAAACACTGATCCATTAATGAAAACCTCACATGGTGGCACTGTATGGTACTCCTCAGTCATTTCTTTGCGTTTAAACTATGAAGAAATTTTGTATTTTTGCCACATAGGATTTGAACTAAGTGCATGGACACCGATCCTGCATTTGGTGATGTAATCACCTAGGATTTTATAATTTATGAAGTAATTAATTTTGAAAAACTTATTTATGGCGCCCTTAATAGTAGAGTCATGGATTGAGTAAAGACCTAATGTTGACTTGGACTATGTTAAGTAATTGTCTGTACTGTGACTTTGTTGGACTAATACTGTGAGTAGTACGGTATTAGTATGATAGTATCTTTTCCCTTTGACTAGTACCTGGCACTACATTTTATGTTAAGTACATCATTAGATTTGATCAAATAAAGTGTGAGAGGAAATCGGATAATATATTTGTAATTAATCTTTTTTTTTCTTTTAACACTTACAGATTGTTACACCCCATAGAAACAGTCACTGCATAAATATCTGGAAAATATGTGTCAATTACTGTACTATCACTTTTACTTCGCCATTTTCTTTTATGATATCCCCCCCTTTATATTACAGTTAATTAGAAGTAATTATTATTAATAGGTTGGTACTGCTTGCCACACTTGTACGAGTGTTATATCATGATTGCTGAGAAGGTCGCATTACACAATGGCAAAATAATATTACTGAGGTCACAGGACTTTCTCTGTATGAGAGCTGAAGTTTCCATGGATTATACACGATACAGTATGATACCCTAAGTTCCGATCATGTCTGATTGGAGCATCGGTTTACCTAAAGTGTCCTCTCCTCCGCCCCACTTTCTCCTCTGTTCTGCTCAGCATCATGGCTTTAGTCTACTTTGTCCTTCTAGTTTGTAGAGTCAAAGACTAAGATAGTCGCCGGCTCTTATTCGGGCCCAAACAGGACCCACACCTTCTGTCACAGCCTCCAGCCCTGGGCCCGACGGCAACCTGCTGCCAGGCCTACGCTCGCTGCCAGTTGTAGTTTTTAATTGGCCATCTGGGGAAAGCTGGATCTAGTGGCTGGATATTAATCAGTAAATTAACCCAGCCATAATACAGCTCCCTCCCAGTGGAGGCCCAGCAGCTGTGGGCAGAGAAAGAGAGGGAGAGGGAGTGAAAGAGAGATGAACCATAGGCTGGAGAGGCTGAAAAGGGAGGCTCCCGAATGGGCTGGCCCATGATTGAACATTTCCTCCGTGTCCCTTGCCACGTTCCCCTGTCTGCAGAGCCGCTGACCCCCAATTTGTCTGACAATCACATGGAGGATTATCTCCAGCATGTCAGCGCAGATGTCACAGGTACTTCCTCTCGCTAAGGACAAAGCTGTAAATTCCAAGTTAAAGCTTCCTGTTCTGGTGCGAAACTGACAGCTGTATTGAATGCTGGAGTGAGTGGATGGAGGAACAGAGAAAAGTTCAGGGTGAAGCCATACTTTTTGCAAAGTCTTTCTGTGTGGCGAATGTGTGTGTGTGAGTGTGTGTGCTTGGCTGCATGTGTGTGTTTGTTCTGGTATCATTAGTGTATTTGACTGACTGGGACTGTTGGCAGTCCCCAGAGTTAACCAATTAAAAGGCTAATGAATATACAACAGCTAATTATTATAAATAAGCTAAATTATCATAATAGCCCCTGCTTACAGTTTCAGCGCTGAGTTTGGACGTACACAGAATAGGAACATTGAACACACACACACACGTTTCTAACTAAGTGATGTATGCCATTTTCTGTATGATAACAGATACAATGGATGTGCTGTTATATTATTAAATTAGCAGGGTGGGGCTCCTGTTGTTTTAGATCCAATCTTAATGAATTATCTATAAATTGAATACTTATGGTCTAAAAATGGCCTCCTTATTGTTTGTTGTTGCGGAATAGCCTGAGCCTCCCACACCCTTCCAGGAAGTCTTCCAGGTGAATAGAGGCAGGCGGTGTCATCACCTATCTGGGGTGGGGGGGGAAATCTAATTTGGAATTTGCGGTGAAAAGAGGCAGAAACGCATTTACACCATGCATGAATATGCATTTTTAATGTCTTTTCTTGGATGCAAATCATATTTGAATGCGAGCTGTAAATCAGGCCTCGGTCCCTGTGCTTAAAAGGAGGACAGCAGTAGATGTCACATACATCACAGGAAAGCAATGTCAACCGTTGACCCACCTTACCTCTTATATATTCATGCATAACAAACACAAAGACTTGCGCGTCTCGTACCATCTGACCCCGCGGTGGGTTTTTATGGTGTGATGTCATCACGCCCCATTGTCATAAATGAACCAACTCACTTTTCTGCTTGCCTGTCAATAAATTTCCAAGCGTCCTCGGTCATACGTCCCTCTGCTTCCGCGCTCTGGGTGGACACAAAATAATTGCCGCGCACGTTTCCCTTTCTAATTTTAAGGGTCAACAGCATTTTAATATCATTTTAAACACACACCCAATGTTTTTTATGATGCATGTACAAGCGGATTTTGATAGCTTAACCAGCCAAGCATGGTTAAAGAGAGAAACCAGTGCAGCTGCTTCCAAGACCCACTTAATTTAGTCCCCTGACCCCAGTTCACCTGAGTCTGCATGGGAATCATAATGCAATTCAAGTGTGAAGAAAAATGATATACTGTGTATTTACCCTAAATATTTATGCAGGAGCGACTAAGAGTCACGCTTACTTCCAGTAAAGGGAAAGTGACGCCTTGTAACACCGGCAGTGCTGGGCTGCTGCTCTGCCTCAGGCCATTGTTTCTGCCATTATCATTTTCATTGGATTCTATACAGAGCTGTGTTTCTGCTGTTTACAGTGTCTGCCTCATATACCGTGGGCCTTAGGTGTTTTTACGCACACCTTTTGGATACCCGGAGATTTCTCTGAGAAATTTTGGACTTTATTGTTAATAAACAGTCCGGAGAGTTGTGTTATTCAACGCGAGCTGGTAGACACGTGAGGCGTGACGAGCCGCACGCTGACCCACATTTACTCACTCCCTAAAAGAAACCCACCCACGCCCCCGATAGTACTCCAGTGATTTGACACGAGTTGGATTTCTTGGTCTGCCTCTGTCCAGCCAAGGTTGCAATTCACTCGTAGTGACAGCTGCCGTGTTCGTCGCTCAACGTCACGACTGCGTTTTTGACCCGAACGTGCCGATGGGATGAAGCAGAAAAAGACAAAAGGGTAAAAGAGGAAGTGTCTTCTTTTGTACGGCGCTGAATGGGATTGTTATTCTGCACTTTAGTGCTTTAAGAAGTGTGTCAATAGCCATTAGTCCCCTAACAAGCAGATCAGGTGAGTCCTGTAACGGCGAGGCAGAGCTCCCCGAGGCGCAGTCATGTTCTATATTTCCAGAGGGGAGATCTCTACTGTACTCCTCCACAGGCCTATTAGACCACTGCAGCTGTATGAAGAGTCAAGCAGTGCGGGTGTCTCATCAGTACTGATAACAGGGTATCTGGTCAAGTCATTAGCTCTCCTCTTATTGAATTCCTCCAGCCAAATAGACCAAATGAAGCTAAATAAAGCTATAGATGGCGAGGAGCCTACAGCTCATTAATATGCTGCCACTTCCTCCTCCTCCTCCACCTCCTCCTCGCAAGAGACACAGATACTGGATGCACCGTCTCTCTCTCTCTCTCTCTCTCTCTCTCTCTCTCTCTCCTCTCTCTCACCTCGTCTCCCTTTCTCCATCCCTCTGTCACTCTCAGCGCGTCTCCGTCTCTGTCCTTTCTCTCCTTCCTCCCTCTCTTCTCCTTGTCTGGGGGCCCTAATGGCGAGCGTGTACAGCGGCTCTGACACCGTCACATCTGCTGGCAGAGAGGGTCTCTCCCTCACCACACAGCCTGCTAATGAGATCTTCCCCCATTTAATTAATACCATAAGAATTTTAATTCTGACTGAATCAATTTAATGTGATGTGATTTTGTCAGCTCTATTCCCCAAGTAAGGAAAAAAACAGAGCGGGCCCTGATGCTTATTACATACATCATTTCACGGGCCCTGCATTCCCTGCTGACTTAAACAAATTCTAATTAAGACTAATTAAAGCATCATTTATGAAAACGCTTGTGATAGTTATGCAAACATTCTGGGTGGGTATGCTCTGCATGATAATTACCCCCGGTTTAAATTAAGACCTGTTCCCTGGCAATTATGCTAGCCACACACCAGCACCTCACAGAGAACGTTCTTTATTCAATTCCTGCAATTAAATACGAGACCTGGCTCATGAACTACCCGCTCAGGATGCATTTTATAAGAGGGAACGGAGGTTTTTTTCCCCCCTTTTAGCTCATTTTCCCCTCTGTCAGGTGGAGTAAATTGAGGCAATCCAGTGTTGTGTCTGAGAGTGACAATGGGGTTAAAGCGACGATCATAAAGCAGTCAGCAGTGACTGATATCTAAGCTGACACCTGCTGTCTTTGGTGGAGCCGATTAGTCCGTGCTTTCTGGGTGAGGCGTTGTCACATTAGGCAGTTGTGAGCAGATGTGCTGCTTTAGATCTGTACCTCTGCGCACTGCGACTTTCAGCGGCTTCCTTCAAACGCACAGTGCTACTCCTGTATCTGTACTGTTTGTGTTGCTTTGTACTTCAGATGTCAGACCTGACGCCTTTTTGAAAAGTTGTCCACTGTGATCTTGATAAAATACAAATTAGTGGTAAATGAAGATTTAAACTCCGAGGTAACCAACATCGTAAAGTTTGATTTTAAATTTGAGTTAATAATGGATTTTATTTTTTGATAACTTTTCAAGAAATTATGAGATATGTTATCATTATTACTGTCATTTATTTGTTATAATTATGCTATTATTATTTGATTTTCCTTTCCTACATGGTGTACTCTATGTAGGAAGTCCACAATGTGAAACAGCCCATTAAATGAATCAAAATTCCTTTAAATAGCCTTAAACATTTGCCTTAAGGTTTACTCAATTACCAACTTATACCGGTGTTTACAGTGTTAGATGCAGACACAAGTAATCAGCGGAGGATTGACAGAAAATCAAAAACAAAGAAAAGATGAGACAGAGCAAACAGAGTAAAGTCTTTCATTTGTGATACAAAATCCAAAATGTCTTTGTTGTCTGCGCTTGTCTGCAAAAGTATGTGGGCGAACACACACGCTAACATCACGAACCACACACTGCACAAACAAAAGAGCCTTCAGAGGGAAGCGATGATCAACTTTATCCTCAGATGAAACTTTTCTATCCTCATGTCAATGTCCCCATTCATGGGGTCACTGAATGGTTTGATCAGGATGAAAATGATGTCGATCTTACGCCAGCCCGCCCACCCAAGTCCAGATGCTGAGGTGGACTGGAGCTGTTCTGGTGTCAGGCGGTTGTGGGTAGAAAGTTGCAGTCCTCGCCTTCCGTTTGTATTACGTGAAGAAGTGGACAAAAGCATTCATCAAGTGCATTATGAATATTGCAGTGGGCTGAATAGTGGGGGGGGGGGGG
>OMNV01009965.1:15000-18233 GCA_900303265.1 Brotula barbata | reverse complement strand
GACAGACACGACACGGTCCACTTTAGCCTTGCATCACATGATTCGTGTGAAAGGAGGTGGCTGACGGGGAGCTGACACTGATCATCCATCTCGCCCGTCCATTATGTCAGATGGTGTCAACATGAAGATGTCTTCAAAATCGGGCAGATGAAGCTCTTTTTGTTTGAGACAAATGTAGCAGAAGCAGCCGCAGGAGTCCCACATAGGCCAAGTGAGCTCTCTCACCTCTTAATGCTTTTAGATGAGGTTCTTGGAATTTCAATTTGTCCTTTCTATAGCTCTGAGGATTGATAATGAGGCTTCTAAAGTGTATTTTATTTTATCACTGACGCAATGCCGAATATCAGCGCTCAACCTCGTCTGTCCCTTTCCACTCCCACTCTGTATCTAATTTCATTCAGTTGGTGTACATCAGTGTCGTTTAATAGTAAACTGAGGGTGTTTTCACACCTACATCGTTTTGCTGGTTCATTGCTTAGATTTTTTAGGATGGGGACAGGACAGATAGAGAGAGAGAGAGAAAGAGAGAGAGAGAGAGGGGGGATGGCAGGTTGTGGTATGAGCTCTACTGATTCATTCATGCAGCTCTGAATACTCAAAGTCAAAACTCAAGAGAGCAGTTAGGGTTTTCAAGTGGTCTCAGTCTGGGTCGGAACTGACCACATGACAATCTATTGATCTATTGATTGATCTAGAAACATAGTGTCCAGGTGTATGTGGCTGATGAAGTACCTCAAAGTGATACTTGAGTAATAGTATGACTTATTTACCAATCACTTCAGAGATGATTTTCAGACTTTATTTAAATGTGAGTTTGGACTTTTGAGGCCACATTAAATGAGTTTTACTGTCCGAGTAACCTTTGAACTTTGCACTCTGCACTCATTTAGACAATTTATAAGACTCAACCTATAACTTACAGGAATAACTAAAGAACTGAAGAACTTAAGTTATAGTACAGTTGTTGATTTTTACCAGCATCACACTTTCAATAGAAATCCAACTTTCTGTCTGTCTTCCTGTCTGCTTATTGAAAACGTTGCATATTTTACAGTTTTGATAAAAAGTACTGATGTATATGATGTGTGGTGAACAATCAGATATAAAATATAATTTGCAAAAATATTTACACTGCACTAAACTATACTGTAGTGGATTATTTTTATTTTGTTACTTTACAGCAGTTAATTCCTCGCAGCAACTCAAGCAGATTTCTGACCAGTGAGCAGTGAAAATATTCTCATTTGGCTTTTATTCATCAATGAGGTCACTTTGTATTTACTCCCAGCTATGACCACAAACAGTGATTGGAGAAAAAAAAAGAAGAAAAAAAGCAGAAACAATGTTCAGTTGTAAAGTAGCTGAACTCATAAGAGAAAAGCAGGAGGCTGTTCCGTTTGGCGCCCAACACGTGAGCCGGCTCGGAAATGTAATCACTCCGAGATGATAATGATGGCATAATAGGAATCTATTAGTCCTTCAGTTTTTGCACGCCTAATAATTAGATTAATTGAATGACACTCGTTGGGAGAAAATGAGGGACACATTGACGTTAATTCAACCTGTGTTTCCAGATGCTCGTTTCTAAACAGCTAAGTGAACTACCTAATCATAGCCCACCATCTGGGAATTCCCCTCCGAGGCAGCAATAGGAGATGGCGCCATAATACCTTTTAAAGACATCGACTGATGGTAGCCTGAAACGAAACATATTGAAGTCCTTGTTTAGCCTTTGCGGCTAATAAATGGGGGGGTCGGGGGGGTAAAAGTGAGCCCCTTGATTATTAACTCCCGTTCATTTAGGGCACCTAATGCTAATTTCTCTCTTTTATACGAAGGTAAATAAGGCCATTATGGTTGTGTTAATGATTAGCATATCTCACAGGTGTAATTCTCCAGGAGTATTGCTCTGAGACTCCTTTCCTTCGGTAAAATCACTCAGTGCCATGCCAACAAAGATGGGAGACGGACTAATTTATCCCCAAATTTGCACCGTGTATAAAAAATCATGCAAATGAACCGGGTTCTCAATTGGAAGACACAGCATTTGGGTGACATTAATCAAAGAAAAATATGCAGACAAAGGTGACAGTAATCCCAATACTGCATAAATGGCACAGCTGTGATTTTTGCTCAGTCTATACGTGTACAGTAGAGAAAAGGAGATTCTATACATTATACAGCAGCTCTTCTTCTCCAATGACTTTTAGCTCACTTGTGATTAACTGGCCACGGGCTTTCATGGGGGAAAAAAAAAAAGAAGAAAAAAGAAAAAAAAAGGGATTCACACTTATTCTCAGTGCCCAGGTCTCCAATTACAGTAACACAATTACAAGTATCTGCTGGGTTCCCCATTATCACCCAGAGCAAATTTTCTATTGTTTCTGCTCGTCAGGAGAGAATTCCGCCGTATGAAATGAAACATCGCAGAAGGTACAGGAAGTGATTGATGAAGCTGAGGGAAGTCCGATCAATTGATGGTGAAACGAGGCAGACGCTTCATGATAAATTCATATATGTTTTTAATTCTGGTTAATGATGATTGATATGGACGTGTGATGATGGTAATTATCTCCCTCTGCCTCTTACTCTACACACACGTGCATCTTCATTAGGCCAGTCAGCCCCGTACATACACGGCGCCCATATACAATTCCTTGGAGTGTGAAATTTTCCCAACGGTCCTCTATCCATCAGCCGGGCGTCTGTGCGGCCGTCGTGAGGGGAGAGCTGTGCCCGAGCTCACCTAAGCTCTTGACTGAGTTGTAGTGCAACGCAACCTAATCCCCCAACAGAGCCGTCAAGCCAGCCTGCAAACAGAGCTCACCGCTGGCTCTCTCTGCGTGGCGGGAGCAAACCAACATCATAACAAAGGGTGTTTATGGAAAAATAGATGCTGGCGCAGCCGACCAGAAAGGGCTTAGCAGTGATCAGACCCCACTCCCACCTTTATCCTTCACCGTTCACATTGAAATGCAAATATCAAGGCAGGGTTTCCACCCGTGTGCCACTCACAAATTGAAAAGCAGTTTTTATCTATGCAAATGCAAGCATGGTAATTGAAGTTAATCAATCAATGCTAGCTTTCACTAAAACCTTGAACATGATTGAATAAAGTAATTATCATTCAGGAGAAAATGATGAAGTTGTAGACAGCATGAACCTTATTAAAGGAGGATTTTGAGTCACAATGGCTTAATTTAGCCAGCAGCCCCCTCTCTCTCTCTCTCTCT
>OMNV01009965.1:0-12500 GCA_900303265.1 Brotula barbata | reverse complement strand
TCGACCAACCAATAAATGACATTTTGCGTTTAGCTGTATGTGCAGTCTGTACGCAGTCACGGTGAGAGGATAACGCACCGGTGATGCCAAATTCTATTTTTCCCGTGTCTTGCCGTTGACTTTTTTTAATGTAAAAATGGTTCAGTGACCTGAGCTCAGACGACATTATTTTTCAATGTGTTCTTAATGAGTCGTCCACTGTACAGTATAAATTCCAATTACATCCAATTAACCCCAATCAGAAGCACCTCATCTCCAGCCTTTTTTTTATTTAATGGTTCGCTGCGGCTTCAACCATTGATTAGGCTGAATGAGCAGCACTACTAAATGACCACCTTGAAGGAGACGGGAGCTGTTAGCCTTAATAGAGACAGCATGGCCATTACACCTCCGTGTGCACGGTCCCCCTCTTTAACAGGCTAGATCAACTTTTATATTGGGGTCTGACGGGCTCCCATCCAGGTTGATTTTGACTTTAGCCCATTTGCTTTCAGGGAAAATGTTAAGTAGAAACCTCCCATCCATGAACACTGGCACATTATTTTCTAATTACAATTCATTTAGGTCCACCAATATGCATGATTATACTCAGAGCCATTTGCATGCGTACACACTGAGGGTGTTCTTAGAGCAGTTATGACGCTGAATGACATTGTGGGAGTGTACGTGGGTCTGCTACGTAGGTTTTACTTCAAAATACGCCAAATGTGACAAAAGGTAAAGGAAAATAGCAGGAAGTTTTAATAGCAAAACAATAAAACCTCTGTTTCTTATCTGCACCAAGGAGCTTCAGTTCTCACATCTGTCTGTTGGATTGGATTGTTAGCTGGATTACTAAAACTCTTTTCGACTCATTTTGATGACCTGATTACGTTTTTGCTGCAGGATAACTGAACTTTATTTCTTAACGTTGTGAGAAACGGAGCTTTTGATATTTTTGTTTATGTCGAGTTAAGTTTATTTATATATTCCGATATCACATACAAGCCAACGTAACAACGGTTCCTGACGAGTCCGAGGCTCTCGACAAAAACGAGGAAAACTTCCCACCAAAACTTAATATAAAGGACAAAAGGAGGAAACGGTGGGAGAGGCAATTAAAAACGAATACACCAACCTCTGTGAAACAAATCAAAACAAAAAATATGGCCTCTTATGACAAACACAGCAATTTGGACATAATAATATAATATCCAATATAGTTCCAAAGTGTCTGTCGGGCCGAATAGGATGGCAGCGGCTCACTTTATTTGTCGTTGCTTTGGTTAGGATCAAGACAAGACTCCACTCAACTGAAACGGAGTGACAATGAAGATTAGGAATAAAAGCATCACTCTATTGAACAGGAAGTATCCTCGAGTGTTACAGCTGGCAGCAGACGCTCCGATAAGCCCTCCCACATACTCAGTCTGGAGAATTGCGCTGTTTGTGTTCTTTAGAGGAGTTTGCGTTTGCAGAATCCCCACACGGCTCAACACAACAATCTGTAGATTAATCCCAACAAAAATCTGCGTCAGAACTCCCCGACTTCACGACTAAAGAGTTTCACGAGCGCTTCTGGAATACAACTCGCGCATAATTTGAGCTTTGCAAAGACAAAGCGGCGACAAACGTTTCTCGACGAAAGCGACCGCCGCCAACATTAGAGCGGGATTAACCGGAGGAGGAGCGGAGACGTACGAAGAGTCTGAGCAGCAGCCTTCATTTACAACTGTCACAGCACAGCCCAACATATGAAACCTTCACCGTCGGAGTGTGCACAGGAAAATAATTGCCTTATTTATAGATAGCGTGAAATTAAGCACACTTAAAATCCTGGCACAGTGCGGTTTAATCAAGCCTCCTTGATTCATGCTTACAATTCACGCAGCAACGGAAAGCGAGGCGCATTAAATACACTCCCTTATTACTCTATAAATGCAAGTGGCCAAGCAGACAAAACCCCGAGTAATAAATTAATAGCAATAAAAAGACCAAGTGCAGAGACAGATGGAGAAATTAAAAAGCCAGCGTCAAATACAACACGGCGTTCAGTTTAATAAAATGAAAGACAATAACGTTTCCGGGAACCAATCACACGCACCTACTGTAGGATATTTAAAGACGCTTAATGTTGATTTGTATCTCTTATGACAATGACTAAATTGATCTAATAAATATTGAGCGGTTGGAGAGAAGACGAGTGAGTGAGTGAGTGAGTGAGTGAGTGAGGACACGGTGCTCTAAATACAAAATGTAGCCGTTTCTGTAAAATCCCAGCTTTTTTTCGTTGTCTTAATCTTCCATTTGTGACTCACTCGCCGGCTCACCTGGGAAATGTCCTGATGGCTTTTACTCTCTGACTCGCTCGCTCACTTTGTTCAGGCTAAACTCTTGATTCAATGTCCAGTTTCTAAGTTAAAGACTAAAAATGGAACTGTTGTAGTTGTTGTTGTGGTCATGGCGCCCTTTTCCACCAGGTTTGGCTATGATAGACTCATTTATTTGCCGTATTACTCAAATTTGTCAGCCAATCGTAGCAAAAGCGTGCGGCCTCACTCTCGTCTGGCTGGATCCAGACATTGGACATGTAAAAGTTTGTGACAGTTGACCCCAAACAGTAGGAGGAGATACAAAAAAAAAAAGTAGATCTAGTGAGGCACAAACGGATGAATGGATGAATGCAGAAAAAGAGAAGGATGATTCCAAAGTTGTAGACCAAAATGTGAAGGCCGTCATTACAGCGCCCCCATCAGGCTGACTGGTAAAATTTAATGGGTTCTTCCCTGGATCGTTGAAGTCTGTCAATAATGTTGGAGAACCTCCCTACCAGATGTAATCATAACAACAATAATAATAATACTAATAATAATCCACTGAATAATGAATCTGCTAAAGCTCCAGGTTTCCTCCCGGTCCGTGTGTAGAGGAATAAATAAAGCTTAACGAGTAAAAGTCTGAGCTGTGGCCTTAAATCTGCTGTCGGAACACAGCAGAACCTCCAGTTCTGCCGTACATCCTCCCAATTATACAGCATCAGTATGATACTCGGTAACACCGAATCAAAGGACGTACAGCACTTATACAAGGTTTATCACTGAAGGTAGAAGTTCAAAATCAAAGAGTCTCCTAATTAGTTAGGTTTCAACAGAACGTGTCATCAAAATGTCAGTAGCCTTCACACTTTGAACACATCCCACGACGGCTGTAGACATCTCACACACGCAGACTCCACTTATTACGACGACAGCTTATTTCTGACGAAGCTCCCTACGAGAAAGTATATAATCCGGAGCGCCGTCTCAGAATAATTCACCTCTGCGAGGCGGGCGCACGGCTCCTCGCCGCGTTCCACAAAAGCGACATCACAAAGTGTTTTTGAGGAGACGTCCATCTCAGGTTTAAGAGACGTTTTGAGATTCCGCTGACCTCCTCCTAGTGGCCCCGGCCGGATCTCTGGAGGGTCAATTACCATTCACTTTGCTTGATCTTGTTTGTTTAACTTGACACAGTGAAGAAAGGCCTGACATTGACCAGAATCCGCTGCATTAATGCGTTTCATGTTCTGCATTCATCATTGTCACCGAGCTGGAGAGGACTGCCAGTGTCATGGGAGACGGGCAGGATGGTGGGTGTGTGTGTGCGTGAGTGTGTGTGTGTGTGTGTGTTATAGCCTGCTCTACATACGGCACGTGCTCTATGTGCTGCATATGTTCCATGAATGTTCGCTGTCTGCTTGGTTTATAACCTCTGAGGTGTCCACGATTGGGTCCGTCATCGTAAAGTTTTATTCTTAATTTGTGTAATTCAGTGATTCCAAATATACCATGATGGCTCCGGTGGAATTTTGAGTCGAATGAACCGCAGTAAAGACAATTTAGGGTAATTAAAAATGTCATATGTTAAAAAAGAAGGTGACTGTAATGGATTGTTATGGATTTTTGTGCCTTTTTCTAGAGTATACTCAATTATTAATGATGCTAATGCAAAAAGGCCTATTAAATTTGTCTAAAATCCTCTAAATTACACTCAACTGTCTGCCTCAAAGTGTACTCAAAAAGTTAACTCACCTCTTCTCTTGATCCCTGAAATTCGGCTCTTGATTTTGTCTCTGAAGAGCTGACAACGCTAAGTCTACAGCTGACAAAGGAAGAGGTGAGGCTCGTCTGGTTACATTTCAACACGCCAAAAATCTCTCAGAGCAGGTCAAACGCAGAGAGAAATAGGCATTTAATATGAGAAATGATTAACTCATTCTTATGAATATGTAACTTCAGTATTTGCCGGTGCAGAAATGTGTTTAATTTAGATATTGAGTTGACAGAAACTCCCACGCGAGCCCTGCGGCAGATCCACTGCTGGGTTGGCGGTGCGAGAGGTTCACTTAGAAAGACCTGTCAGCGCCTCAGTCAGTCTACAGGTAACGTACACGTGTTAGCTGTTTAGCCTAGACAATAGATGGATAGCAGCTATCACAGGGCTCTGCATTGTTTCAGCAGAAGTTTAGAAAATGTTTTTTTTTGTACATTTTATAGTTGTATTCATGCGACTTTTTCGATCATCAGAAATGCGGCGACAGTGATCTGTGTGAGATCGTGGATGTGATGAAATCGACATACTGTGTGTGAACAGGTGGAGCGGCGTAGGTTAACGTGCATCTGCCTGTGAGTGTCTTAGTGTCATGGTTACCGAGCTAAAAGCAGATCATCAGCACGAGGTTTCTGTCGAGGTAGAGAGCTCTACCACGCCCACTGCTGATAATATAGGTGGAGATCACAGTGTGTGTATTATTCCTTCGACGTTCATTTTGGTGAAAATGTTGTCAAAGTCACGATTATATCTGTGCATGGAGGCTTTGTGTATGAGCGGAATTAAAAGCAGTATGCGTGGAATCAAAAGGTTCCCAAACTCTAAAACGCTCTGTAAAAGGAAGTGCCGTCCAGTGATACCGGGCTGTGGTCGCCATGTTAACGTGTTGATTATTTGGCTGACATGAACTGCCGTGATTTAGGAGCTGCACGTGTTTTTATACCCAGATTAATAGATTTATTTTTAAATCACATCATCTATCATGTTAGTGATCTTATGTTGATTTATACTGGTTGAGTGTTGACCGGGCTGACTCGGCCGTCCCTGTGTAGACGTTAAAGGAGTCCTTGAACATAACGTGACACCAGGGACTCTGACAATACAAAATACAACAAAAACAGGGGACCGTCTGGAAATGACTCACAGCAGCACAAGGCAAACTGTAGGATATTCTCCTGGGTTGGAAGGCGGCTTAAGGTTGTGTGTGTTGTTTAAGGGGTGTTTGCATTGAGTTAAGGTTGACTTTAGCGAACTGTGGTGCAATATTTTTACTACAATCCAAAAATGCTTATTGAAACTGACAGTGACAAAAATGAGCATCCAGTAGGACACTGCAGGAATATTTTCAGCAGATGATAAGTTGGCTGGAGGGACACAGGGACAGGTGGGAGACCACGAGGGGTCTGAGCTCTCGGACAGTGATAGCACCATTCCAGACATACAGGGTGACACCAATCCATACTGTGGGCTGTAAAACACCCAGTAACACCTGAATTTTATTGATGTTAACCCAACACCACGATAACTTCAAGGATCCCAAACTAAGTATAGTTCTTGGAAAAGTGCTGGTAGAAATGCAAAGACAACAATTCGACCAACATCTGGCGTAGACTTCAGATAACTTTTATGAAGGAGAGAATGACAGGAAGGGCGAGGTTTCATCTAAACACAGCAGAATCAAACTACCAGAAGTAGCGCTGTGGGCTGCTATTAATAGAGCAAAACAAACAAAACTCCAGACGAGAATAGAAAGATCAAAACAATACCTATTTAGTGCTCACACGAGCCGTGTGAGAGGCTTTTGTGTGCTGCTTATTGCCATCTCAGTGTAGCAACGGTACGGAGCAAATCTCAGTAATTAACCTATGGTAATGACAAAAGCCAATTTATGGCTCTTAAAGATCAAATGTATCTGGGTTAATGTGAGGTCAATCTAATGCATGTGTGGGAATACCAGTGCTGAGCTGTGCTTTGGGATTACTGCCAGTCAGAAACAACCATTCTAAATACACAGAGATGCAAAATCTTCTGTCTGCTAAATTTACCTCGAAAAACGAGAACTCAGAAAACGTGTCATTGCAAAATCAACTCGCGTTTACTGCAAACTGTGCCATTTCAGTCATGGAATATGAGTTAAACTGTTTGATTTTAATTCTATATTTCTGACACCGAGTGCCTAGTTTAGCCGTTAATGATCCTCCCTTCCTGTGAGCGGCTACCACAGATTTCATCACAGCTCTCTGCAGGTTCGCAAAGTTAAGTTAACTGTCAGAGTCTCATTTCAGGGAGCCAAGCAAGACGTACTTCATATCTGCTTATGCATAACAGTGTAACTCTTTTGTTAGTACAATTTGTTTCACACAACTAATTTTGACCATTTTTAAAAATTGGTAGATTGACAAAAAATATGGGAAAATGCCCAACGTCCTCAAAGTAATTCAGAAAGGAACGGGCGTATTGACCTCAAGATAGGAACGGTACAGGAAGTTCAGTCCAGGCGAGCCAAGTTTTACAAACCGCTTTATTTTAATTCTGAACTTAACTCTTGATTATCACTGTAATTATTTGTTATCTCATCTTAAAAGCACAAAAATACAGGAATGATTGAAGAACTCAACTTGAAAGACTGACAACTCAGAATTTATGAAATAAAAAAATCACATTAAAGTAAAAAAAAACGGATTTCCCAGTAACACAGTTGAAACTAATGTTGGATTAAAATCATATTTTTTTTAAAAAACATCTTATGTTAACTAAAACAACAAGAGCAATTAAAAAACATAACACAAAGTTTGTTAAATATCATCTGTGATTTATAATACAAATATGACTTTAAAATTAAATTAATCCTGGGAATCTGTTTTTGTATTAATTCTTGAAAGAAAACATTTTAGATCATTAATTAATGAATAATTGATCACTATCATTAGAACAAGACATAGTCTGCGTTTGTTTGGCTTTGGCAGATGTAGGCATTGTGATGAGCTCCAATTAAAGATTTAAAAATATAAAAGTACAAAACTATTCAATGAACTTATTCTCTTATATCTTACAGGTGCTCTGGATGTAAAAACACAAAACTCTTCAGTCTAAAAGTTTACATTTTATTTTAGTATCTTCAATTCTTAACGGCTGGCGGAAGATGAGTTGTGGTTATCGTCTTTATCAAGGCGGAACTCAAAACCAAATGCAGACTCACAGCGTTGTCATAAGTGATGCCAGACCTGTTACGCGTTGCCCTTTACTGAACTGAATCTCACAGTGACTACACATCTTCCTCCAAAGATCGCTGACATTATCAATACATAATCTGATGACACTATCAATAAGCCACTTGCTAAACTCACTTTTGATGACAAGAAATTCCAAAACGAGGCATTTGTCACCGCTGGGACACCTCTTCCTGGTCACGTGAGCCATTCTGACCAGTTCATAGGCTGTGCAGGCGGAGGCCAGATGTTGGGCCACCTGGACACAGTGACAGACAAAACGGGCATTAACGATTCAGCCAGACTCCAAACAGAAGCTACTGACAGATCGTAGCTCCTGGGGAGTTCCGCTGCATTTAAATAGCACCTTTTGATATTAGATCAATACCACGGATTAACAGTCAAGTCACTCATGGGGAGATGCTGAGGGGAGACAGCATGCTTTGACTGTGATACATTATGTGCCAGAACTAAACAAAGAAGTTATTTCAATTCCAATGGTTTTGTTACTTTTTTTCACAAAGGTCAAGCGCTGTCAAAAATATCAGCATACTGACCTTTTTAAACATTCCAGAAACATTGGGATCATAGATTATGCTTTCTTCTCTTCTTTCTTGCTAAAAAAGGGTTAAAACTCATTCACACCAAAGTCACAGGGGGGGCCTCAACTCTCCGTGCTTGTCATTTGCAGGTCATTGTACAGTTCATTTGAAGTCTAACATGGCATGGACCGTCCCGGTGATGTGTGTGTATCGTCAAGAGGACAACGGGACGCTGCCGGACGGATGACAGGCCGGCTCTGACGGTACTGGAGTAGATCTGCTCCACTGTCACACACCGTGCTTCTTTCTTTCTCTCTCACTCTCCCACTGACTCACTCTCTCACTCACGTCACCGTTTGCTGTCCATAACTTTGTTTTATCTGTAACCGTGGTCCAGGACACACTTCCTACGATGCACTTTCAAATCTGGTCTCTGCTGGAAAGCTTTCTGTCGTTACACTCCAGGTACTCCAGAATTGTTGTCCAAAATTGATCAATTATATATCAATATGTAAATCACCAATAATCATTAACATTAAACATCGTGAATATTAATTCGAATACTAGTAAGAATAATTATTTAAATTAGTTTCTAATCATAATAAAAACGTCCTTGAGCAAATCAAATGCTACTCTGAGTAACAGACCGAGATTAGATAACAGTAAATTTGTTCATTTAGGCCCGTAAACGTCTTCCGCGCCCTCAGTGGACAGACTGGCCTCATTCGGTGATTAGGCGGAGCATGTCATGTGTACTCAGAACAGAGGAATCTTATTGATTTCAGGCATGTATACGGCTTAATCACATTTCTGCCTTTTATCACAGCAAGGTCAAATATTGAGTGCATGTAAACGCTGTGACAGTGAGATGGTGCTCAACAGAATTTAAATGTGAGAACTCTGACGAATCACCACCACCACGACACCAAAAAAATGTTTGGGCCCGTGTAATTGCTGCCGAGTGATAATAGATAAGATCCAGGTGCATCACGTCAACTAGGAATGAAAGAAGAAGCGATAGAAAACGTGGAACATCTTCCGGTAGTGAAGCAGAGACCTAACATCTGGAAAAGATTTAGAGCTGCAAATCATGATTGTTTTGATAATTGACTAATCAGGCAAATAATAATACAAATAATCAATAGCTCTTAATCGGCTTTTATGCTTTTGCTTTGTCTTAGTTGTGCATGTGCTAGTTTACAAAAAGGCAAGAAAATTTAACCATCATTTGAAAATACCTTTTAAAGACTGAAATACAAGATAAAAAAAATACTTCAGGGTTTTGTGATGACAACAGTTAAAAATAAATTAGGCCTTCCCTCTCTTACTATTTCACTCTTTTACCCCTTTCTGAATAGTATTTTTTATAGTTTGTGCTTCTGTTTGTTCTGAAATAGTTTGCTTACTACTGTTGTATCAATGCCATCTTGTCATTGCTTGTGCTTGTAGCGTTCCTGTCTTATTCGGACGTCTAAATAATCCGTCTTTTAGTTAAAAGCAGCTTTGTTAGACTACATGGATGGTGGGAAACGGGCCAGTTGACGAGGTACAGACTCTTATTATGTCAGAATGAAGGACTAAAAACATGCAGTTCACTGACGCTAGCTCGTACATAAATGCTGGACCATATTTACTTTGTCCGGCTGACCGTGTCGCTCACGCTGTGATGTTTTCACCTGAGATGTTCCATGTTCTAGATGTTGTTCTAGATGTTGTCCTCCCTCGGAACTCCAACGCCGCTTCTCGTATATTGCACTGGAAAACAGTTTTAGTTACAATTTTAGTGAAACTTTGTTTAAGTTGCCTCCTGTGCCTTATTGCCTACTGTCAGTCTGTCAGCGACCCTCTGGTTAAAACAGATTGTGCATCGGATTTTTAAATCCCGTGCATTGAAATGATTGGACCAATGAAAACATTTGCCAATTTTTCGTCTATTTGTTGCGGCCTTAGAAGACTTCTGAGCTAACGGAGAGATGGGCCTGCACTGACATCAGTTTTTGGCTGCTATCTGATTGTGGCTTTGACTAAGAGAATAAGTGTCATCATACGCTCAATGGAGGATTTTTAAGGACAGCCAAGAAAAGGGTGAAAATGCCTCCAGCGGCGGTCGGAACGGCGTGCTGTATGGGATCGTCAGCACAGCAGGGTTCCAGTATTGTAATCGCCTAGGCCGAGCTAAGAACTTCTCAATCGACCCTGGTGTTTAGTGTGACTAAAATCACCAAATCGCTGACACTTTTGTGTTGACTTTGTAGTTCCTGCACGCTGACCGTGTCCTTGGATTTACGGTTTGTGACTACAGGACGAAGGGATCTTCAGGCTGACAAAGCCAACAGGGACAGGCATGTTAGCAAACATGCACATGTGGACACCCACATCTAGGATATGAAGACACACACGTCCTGCAGCAATGTGAGTGTGTGTGTGTGCGCGCGCGTGCATGCACACCCTTGAAGTGAGTTGTCAGCTCTCTGTAGTTGAGGACAACAGCGGGAAAATAAACGAGCTCCAGCTGCTGCTCCTCAACAATCCACTCTTGCTTGTATCGTAGTGACATATAAAGAATTAAATATTAATGCGCTATTGTGTATCGATTGAAAGAATACCTGTCACTGTAATGGGCCGGTTGATATTTCTGAGTAAAACAATGACAAACTCGTTATCAAAGGGCATTTTTTAAACATTTATGACAGTTGAGTAGCTGTGGAGCAGAAGGGCTCACATGGGCAATAAAAAGCCTGCAGATGAAGATAATGCCCATTTATAGTTGTTGAAAATGAAAATTATACATGATAAACAATGTCTCTTGAGCTGTATTAACCTTGGAAGACCGAGCACAACGGATCCAACGGTCCAATTGATTATGTTGATGGCTGGAAATGCTGCGGCGGTTCAAATGATGCTGCTCTTGAACCTTAACAAGTCGACGCAGTGTACAGCTCTGAAGACAATAAAGCACATTTAATGGGCCTGATTACAGTGACGAAAGGAGAAATGCTCTTTTGGATGTGGACGCTCCAAGACTCTAAGACTGAAAATATTTCAGTGAAAAAGAGTTTTTCACTCTCTGATTTCAGAGGCAGAGTGAGCCACACTGATGCCTTCTTTGTTGGGCTGACTAATGGTTTGGGAATGGAACTGTTGTGTGGTGTGGAAAGATTTCACCACAAAGACAGAAAGAGAGAGAGAGGGAGACTGCGGGAGCTGAACAAAGAGAGCCCAGTCTTTAAACAGGCCGGGCCAGTCAGCGGCCGCTGGATTAGACTCACACAGTGGAGACAGGATCTGCTGCTCCACATGCATATATCACTGCAGAGACGGGCGTGAGTGCGAGAAGACACGGAGACCCCCTTCCTTAAGGGAAGGACCGGGGAGACGCTGGCCGCCAGCTAAGGGGGCCGGCAGGTCCGCCGAGGTGTCACCGCCGTACGGCGTGACAAACCCCTGTGGTGACCTTTCTTCACACCCCCATCCCCTCCTTCCACTCTCATAGACAGATGAAGGACCACAGGCAAGGACGGAGAGCGTATGGAGTCCGCCAGTCGCGGCTCCTCGCTTCACCGCTTCGCACTTGCACCCTCTACGCTTCCCTCTTACTTCTCCCTCTCTCTCCTCTCCGGCTTCAGGGTCACTCTGCTCATTTTGTGACTGCAGGACTTTACCAGGTCTCGCCCAGACATACGCCACATGTCAGCCTGCCGTCCGCCGCCGCCGCCGTGCCCCGAGCCGGATGCAGTCTGAGGCCTGAGCTGGAGACTCACTGTGACACAACCCAACAACCCATTGTGTCTCCCCCGCTCACACACTTGGCTCAGTTGGCCTCTATCAGTCCCTCTCGCCCTGTGTTTCTTGTGCTGCTCTCATCGTTTTATCTGGTCCCGTGTCCTCTGTGCACCTTACAGTACCGCACTCTTCCTGCTGCTCCGTTTTTCCCTTTAGCATATAGAGGTCAGAGCTAATATTGAGGAATGCAAAAAAAAACCCTCGTGGACTAATCTCGTGCTGAGTACAGCCATGATAATGATGATGGATTAGAAATACGGCAGTGTATTGGGATTACTGTGCTATTAACTGGCCAAGGGAGGAGGATGAGGAGGCAGACCAGTATCAAGCTAATCAATCAAATAATCGGGACAAGCCCTTGTCTACTAGAAACAATTAGACCACTTCTCCAAAATCAATAGCTTCGCATTCTGTTTAGATGCCCACTGGTCACTCATTCAATAAAGCCTCCCTGGTTTTGATAAGCCCGCCAGTCGGCAAGAGCCATTTGAGGCTCCGAGTGGGAAGAAAATACATCAAAGAGGCTCCAGGAAGGCCTCATAAAGATTGCAAATCGAAAACAATATAATTTAATGTGGCAAAGGTTATTTTTCTACTTGTTCATTATCAAATGTCTCATGTGAAAGCATTGCTATAAAGGGGAAAAAATCTATTTTGCCTTGAGTGTTTGGGGAAAACAGAGGGGACATGTATTATATCTAAAGGAAAACAAAATAATGATGGAATCAAAGGGGTTCATAAAGTTGCTCTGAGAAATAGTCCTGCTAGTGGAGGTGTCTCCTGTTTCCAGCACAGCTCCCATACATAATTAAAGGAGAAATTTGTATCTGTCTGCACTCCGTGGCCTCCTGATGAATTAATATCTGGTGGAAGTCCTACACAGCCATCAGATTAGCTC